>JAFVLL020036814.1:0-187345 GCA_021397915.2 Tor tambroides | reverse complement strand
CTGGGGGGCGGCACGGGACCCACTGGACAGGTGTCCTCGTTGCCGCTCGCTTGGAGTGGGGCAGGGTTGATGGTTGGTCCTCTGAAACACTCCATCAAAACGCCATCAGAGACATAGATCTATCTCATGCTGGGATATTTTTAGGTTGTCGTCAAGGAACAGCATCTCCTTGATCTTTGATGTGTGCAAATATTCTATGTCTGCCAGTGCATGAGTTCCTGCTGTTCTATTTTCATTTCAATAACAATACAGGTAAACGGCTTGTATATAGATTTTATGAAGAGATGAAAAATACAATGGGCCTTATTCATGAAAAATTACATTCTTTACAAATCCATTCTTGTGTAAACGGTCCCATTGAATTGAATGAGACAACTAACAATGTTTTTACAAACAATTCACATACAAATTGGCAAACAGTCATAATTTAGATTTTTACGACCACGTTTTTATGAAAATACAAATCTATAGATGCTCAGACTCCTAAAGAGTTGCATTAGTGCTTCTTTTTCAGCAGCGTTGGTTTTGGAAGCATTTTTCCATTCAATTTTACCGTAAGGATTTTTATCTTTTAAAAGTGTTATAAGCCATAAGCCAACATTTCAAACTTTTATTTGAAGCAAAACAATATTTGAAAATCAGACAAAACGACTAAGACACAAGACTGTGTACTTAACTGATTCAGTCAGTAAAAAAGAACTACAATCCCATGAAGCATTGCAAATGACAATCAAATTAAAAACAATGGGGAAAAATACAAAACTATTGAAGTTTTTGATTATTGAGACTGACTCGATATCATTCAGGGTGCTTCCCTGCAAATTATTTTGGTGCGATTTACTTGCTGCGACTCTCTGATTGGTGGAATTTTCTCTACAGGATCATAACGTAGTTTTTCAATAGAAATTCCTGTCAAACACAATTATTTAAAAAAATGTGTTACATTGAAGCACACTGCTTGGTCCAAAAAAGCATATACTACCGTTTAACAACCTCAAAGATCAGAGTATATGCACCTTATCTCTAAAAATAAATTTCCCTATGGAGAAAATGAATTGAGTTTTTGCTTCAGGAACCTCACTGTTGCATTGTACAGTATATTATGATTCTTTAAAGATGGGCACTGCACTAAGTACTACACATGACAAGGACAAACATAACGTTAGACATTTCACACATTATCAGTTTTTCTAGTGTTAGGAATAACAGCATCTGCCATACTCTCTCC
Source organism: Tor tambroides (assembly GCA_021397915.2). NCBI lineage: Eukaryota > Metazoa > Chordata > Actinopteri > Cypriniformes > Cyprinidae > Tor > Tor tambroides. The sequence goes on along the minus strand of JAFVLL020036814.1, from coordinate 186,117 downwards.
ATATTACCTCACAGTGACCGGGCGAGACAGATTTCTGAACAGCAAGCAGAAGTCACTGACATGCAAATGTGGACAGTCATGGGTTTAACAGTCTGTTATATATGAATATGATTAATCATGACCCATTTAAGCAATTCTAACCTCCCAACCTCAAAAGAAAATACTGTATACTACCGTTCAAAAGTTGCTGTATGATTTTTAATGTTTTTGAAAGAAACGCTCACCAAGGCTGCTTTATTTGAACAAAAATACAGGAAAAAGCTGCAATATTGTGAAATATTTTTTACAATTTAAAAGAACTGTGTTCTATTTGTATATATTTTAAAAGTAATTTATTCCTGTGATGGCAAAACTACATTTTTAGCAGCGATTACTCCACTCTTTAGTGTTACATGATCTTTCAGAAATCATTCTGAATTTGAAAAAAAAAAAAATGATGTTGATTAAAATTGCTGTTTTTGTGGAAACAGTGCTACGTTTTCAGTTTTCTTTGATGAACGAAGTTCAGAGGCATATATTTGAAACAGAAATGTTTTGTAAGCCTTTATTACTTTTGATCAATTTAATGCTTTGTTGTGGAATTTCAACTAATACACACACACAAACACGTTCTTTCTGTTCATAATGTAAATGTACAAATCCCCATCTGTGTAATGCTCCTGCCATTATGCACTTGAATAGCTACACAGCGTGACAGCAGTGACTATTCATGGCTCCGTGTCCACACATATTGTGGAACTGTAAATGTGATATACCGTCTATGTGAAGCAGCGTGTGCTTTCATGTTGCAAAGAACATATAAATGCCACCAAAACACCGTGAAGTTTCCCTTGCCCTGCTCTCCAGAGCATTACATTAGTCTTGGAAATCCCGTAGCTAAAGGGCTAGCAGCCTTCACTTGGGTTTTGAATCAACACCTCGTCACAGTCTATTAAGAGTCTGATTGCCAGGTAATTATTATGCTCCCAAATTAGATCGGACCACATTGAAAGTAAATTAAATAATCATGCATTAACAGTTGCTCATCCAATGGGATGGCTGTACACACACATTAGGCTGATGCCAAAGACGTGGCTCTAAAGGTAGAACGTGCAATCCCTAGGGCTCAGGTTGATCACAAGGCATACACTGTGCTCTGACAAACTAGATGACATCAAATATGCTAATGAGGATCTTGAAATTAAAAAGAATTTGGAATTAACAAACGGCAAGGAGCTGAACACACGCACTACGCGTCTTAAGAGAATGTGACATTATATCTCACACCTTATAATTTTACACTTAAAATAATTATGACTCATTCGAAACTTGCTTAAGGAGTGTAACTACAGGAAGGACCTGAGGTAACAACAAATGGATTATAAATGGAATGGCAGCACTTTCCTCTTCCCCTGTTGTAACTTAAGGTCAGATGACAGGCTTGATGCAACGCCTTTATGCATAATTCATCCGTTGCAGTCATTTGTATGAGACAACGAATGCTATGAATATACCATTACCTTGATTATAACTTCATCTGCAATGAAATATACCGCAGTGAGCATCGGCGTTATTCACCACGGCCTCCACGCCGGAATCATTTTTATTATTCATTGGACTGAGTAAGCGCGCTACCGGGGTGATCCATAAAAGCTATCGTGTGAGGAAGTTTTTCCTATTTTTGCTGAGTAAGTGGCCAAGAGGCCTGTTTACACATAATGACCTGTATGTATGTCTACAGGAGAGGCGGACAGGTTTGCGTATTCAGAGAAAGGCTGGCCCGTGGCAGCTGTGCGAGGCAAAAAATACAGCCAGTCCTATTGGCTGAGGTCATTCCAGAAAGCCACACTAAAACACCCACAGACTTTCAGATCTGCTGCTCTGGCATGAGCATGCTATTAAGATGCAAAAACAGCCAGCCGCTATTATTTTTGTATTATTAAAGCAAACACCCCTCCCCCACCATGTGGGACAACAATGTTATTGCCAATATAGGAATACATATATAATATAAACTGCAGTCCAAACATGCAAACTTTATAATATAGAAGATCAAATAAAAAATGCAAATGCATGAGAAAGAAATATACCTTTAAAAAGTGTGAGTACTTTTGAACTAACTTTTGACTAGACAAGCAATTCCAGAAAAAAAAAAAAAAAAATATCACGGTTTCTACAAAAATATTAGTAAGCACAAGGGTTTTCAGCTTTGATAATAATAAGAAATGCTTCTTGAGCAGCAAGTCAGTATTAGAATGATTTCTGAAGGATCATGACCGTGATTTTAACGGTAAAAAACTGTGAAAATGCTACAGTAAAAACCTGTTAAATGGTTAACGGTAAGTTCCTGTAAAATTTACAGGGAAAAACCGTAAACTGACGTTCCCAGAATTCCCTGCGTTGCATTTCAAATTTAGTTTGAATTTGATGTTTTTTCTTTGAAATAACTGTTTCTTAGTTTTTTTCTTATCAGTTATGTTTATTAGGGTTGTATGTTACATCTAATGTTGTTAAATTGATGTTTATTGCATATTTCAGTTTAATGAGTCTCACCATGATGGTGTTTAGTGCTTGTGTGAATGACACTGCGCACCTTCTATATATGTTATTATTTAAAAGCTGCTTGTGATGGGCTTTGGTTTATCATATGACTTTCTCATCACCACCTGCATTTGGTGGTTATCAGTGTATTTCAAAGGTACAAAACAGATTTCAGTACTTCAATAGGTTGGTATATTAACATTATATCAGTTAATGAAATTACGGTATTTAACTGTAAATTTAAAGTTAAAACCGTAAAACCTAAAATGTTGTTATCGTATGTTTTATGGTAGAATTCCGGCAACCACAGCTGCCGGTTTTTTACCGTAGATTTTACGGAATTTTTTTTACAGTGTGTGACATTGAAGACTGGAGTAATGATGCTGAAAATTCAGCTCTGCCATCACAGGAATAAATTATATATATATATATATATATATAAAATAATAAAATATAAAATAGTGATTTTAAATTGTAATAATATTTCAGAATATTACTGTTTATACATATATATATATATATATATATATATGTTTTGTTTGGTATTTGCTATTTTGATATATACATAGAATTGCACAGAATTGAAAGGAGCAATAATGGGACCAATTAAACAGTTAAATCCAAGATGCTTCATATATTGATTGGAACAAACAACCTTCCTGTCACAAGTCCAGATCTTTAACCTCTGTACCATTACTCTAGCTTACTCATTACTCAGCATTATGATACTTAATATTGGTCTTGCATGATATATTGCTTGTGTGTTTCACTTCAGATAAAAGCATCAACTATTTAACTAAATGTAAATATAATATTCAAAATGGTGGCGAGGCAATATGGCTGACCTTGGAAAAAATGGCATATCAGTAAGACAAAGAAAGACCAGGCTAATGACTTTAGTGAAAACCATTTGAGAGTTATAATATGGAGATACAGTAAATAAATTTTGGCATTTACACCCAGTGTTTTTTTTATGCAATATCCCAAAATTTGCATAAAATAGGTGAAAGGAAACATGGCTACTGATGCAAAACAAGTTAAGCATCAACAGGACAAAGACCAAGCCAATTTTGGTGGAGAACAATGTGTAATAGAATACACAAGAGAAAAAAGTTTGTTATTAGTCAATTAATACAACAGAAGTTGCAGAGGTTGAAAAAATAAAAAATAAATAAAACATTAACCATAACAAGAACAAGATTTATGAGATACACTGCCACTACAGAAAAGAAATATGCTGATTAGCATCATGGTTTTCTATTGAGGTACAGCTGCTACTTTTTATCATTAGTGGACATGTGCATTAAACATCCACTGGATAGAATTCCATTCATCTGCTTACGTTGCAGACTCCAGAATGCATGTGTATACATCAACGTCACTTTGAGCGGACAATATTTGCACCCATTTCCCCAATGATTTACACCAGCGAGAGCACGTTCAGAAGAAATTGCCGTCATATGTTGTTTTATGATGACACATTAGAAAACATGCAAAACATTTCTGAAAAAAAAAACAAAAAAAACACTGCTCTGCTTTGACTGCTTTCACAATAAACTACATATGGAGAAAGGTGCTAAGGTTAGTTACTGTACATTAGACTTTAAAATGCAGCACCACCACATACTCAGGTAACAGACGATCAGCCTCACAGGTGGCCGGGCTCCACAAATGCTGTATTTACTTCTGCTGCTCTCCATCTCATATTCTCCAGCAGTGGCAGTAATAAATTAACAGCTCAGAACTGGACCATTTCCTGTTCCCCCGAATCCCAACGCTGGGCTGAAAGGATTTCTCCCCTCGGCTGCCGCAGCCCGTGGCTTATTATGCTGTTATGAGTCCATTCAGAGAAAAACTCTGCTGTTAAAGTGATTTAGCGATATGGCTTGGCAGAGGTGAAAGGAAACAATACAGAATTGTGCACCAGTAGTACCACTGTGCATGACTCCACTTGGCCTGCTCCCTTCCTAATGTAACTCCACCAGCTTGAGCCCTCCGAGCTATTAGATAGAGAGCGCATTTCCCCACTCAACTCCTCACAGAATCTATAATGAGAGCACTGCTGTACGAAGAGATGCTGGCATTTTAAAAAGACTTGTGCACAAACAAACACGCACATATGAATGAGCATACTGTATATTGTTTCTGAAGAGCCCAGCTTTCCTACTGCAGAAGGGGGATGGGGGGCAAAACCAAAAAGAGCTGCCAGCGAGTGCACCTGGCGTTCATTTCACCTTGTCACCACTGACATAAACCCACTATTACGGACGCCCACCTGGTCCCGGGAGCGTATGCACAAAGACTTATAGGCGTTTGTGGACTAATGCCCTGGTTTACTAAAGGTTTGCGTGAATAGAAACACACAAAACTTGATTATGCATGCAAAAAGGTTTCACCAGTCAGAGGATTGCATAAAAAGCACATCTTGAAGGCCTTTTCTTGGTGGTGACGTCTTTGCAAATGAGTAAATTAGCACCTTAGAAGTAGCTCGTCAACCCTGAAAATGTCTCTGTTAGTAAAATTATACAACGAAAAGCCTTGTGGTAAAACAGACTCTGAGAATGGGGAAAAAATAGTACAGATATTAAATTATTTATTGCGGGCCGTCGTATTCAGAATACATTTTGTATTTGGAATCTATTTATAACATGACGGGCTCAACAATAAAACTGTCACTTGTAAGCTTTGGCTGTTTTGGTGTATTATTATAATAGCTGTATGATTGAAATACATTATTGCAAATTTACTTTAAAAAGGATTTTTTTTAAAGTGTGTTAAAAATAAATATTTTAAAATATTCTAAAATATATTAATAAATCTGAAAATTATATATTTGGAAATGTAAATTATGAATTCAAATATAAAAGTATGAACTAAAATAAAAACATAGAATACAGTGTATTTAACACAGTGTTCAATACTGTTATTTTAGTATCATTGAGATACTAGTTACAGTTTTTAATAACATTTTGTGTCCATTTTTATTTTGTTGTGGTTTTTTAATGCCTGTATAGATTTTATTCATTATTTCAGTTTTAGTATTAGTTATTTTTGTACATCAAAACAAATTAAATTAAAATGAGAAATGTAGCTAAAATAAAAGTTTTTTTTTAAAATAATTTAATTATTTAGTTGAGTAATTTTTTATATTTTATTGTCTATGCGACAATGTCAATATATAAACAGGATTATTATTATTATTATTATTATTATTAATTTAGCATCAGAAAATAAAGTTCTCCATTTTACAATATCCCAATCAACCACTCATCACGCAGAGTGAGCATTCAGTAAATAGCAGGGGGTTCAAGTATGATAAGAGTTTATTAACATTTAATAAAATGTTTTTAGTAAGAATTAGCCACTGCATTATTGTGCTTATTCTTAGTTAATCATTGACAATACGTCCATGTACACACAATTAGATAAATCCGCTTCCTCTCCTTTGGATCTCTGCAAAGAGTCCAATAGCGCTCAATGCCCCCTTTTGTTAAAAATCCAAGGCTTCATCCCCACTTTCATGGACACTCCTTTATCCGCTCTTCTCATCCATGTTGTTTGGCTCAGTACATTCATCTACTACAGCATACAGCTGTCATTGTGAACATGGAGGATGTAGCCTTGGGTTTAAGAGAAAAGAACATTCATTTTCCTTCACTTAAATGGCACATTCACAAAAAAAACAAAACATTACTGCAGCTACGCACTGTAGATGCTTCCCAAGGCATAGGGTAAAAACAATTTAAGGAAATATTTAGTGAGCAGATAGTAGATCTAAGTGCCTGTAATATCAGTCAAATTACATTAGCACTGGACAATGTATTAGAGGAACACATTAGTGAAGGTATGAGTGGTATTTTATTCATCTTTGGCAGCCATCAACTCACTAGCTAATAGAGTTTAGAGTAAATTCCATTGCATTTATATTATAGCATTCCTCATGTGGTTTTCTGGGCAGTGTTGAAATATTCACTCTGCATCCGTATCGACTAGAACCCTAGTTGACCTCCACCACGTATTTCTTCAAAACATGGAAAATGCTGATATGCGTGCATCACGGCCTTGACACTGCGTTACATTGTAAACACCTTTTCTGCAGCACATCTATAGAAAATCTGAAGTGCAGATTCTGCAGTTTATTTTGTTCTCTGTATAGTTTATCAATAATAACAACTATGAAGGTCAGGGAGTGTTGTAACACTGGGTGAGCTGTTACATAATCAGTTAAAACAATAAAAAATGAGCTACAGGGATAAAATCAACATCCGTAAGGTGACCATAGTAGATGATGCCTCCATGAAAAATATAAAGAATTTAAAGGACAGAAATGGAAGAAAGCTACATGTTATGTATACTATATAAATATAATTTATGATCAGGTTAATGGATGTTAAATTACAGATTTGGTATCATATGAATCACCAGGATATTTTGTTTAATATGATATACAAGCTGCACAAGCTTTTAAAAAGTTTATTTGAAAACGAAAAACAAAAAATTACAAGATAAGCTCAATTGACATATATTGTTGTTGATTACCCCCCAAAATAATATTGTTTCATTCCTAAATTCATTCTTAAAAAATCTGGGTTACAGTGAGACACTTATGGATATATTTCTGTATAAAGCTATATAATGTACAGTTGTACTAATTTTAACTGTTACCATGAGAATACTGAGGAACCCTAAACTGATTGTAAAAATGATTTAAACCACTTTAAAGATAAAAAAAAAATCATCCAGAATCAGCCCCGTGCCTCACCTCGATTTTGACTTGTAGAAAACAAGGTATAAAATTATTTTCTGTGTTAATCAACATTTTGCAATTCTGCAAATGTTCTGTTTAATGTTCCATTAAAAACTTTCGTCTACTAAACACATCTGAACCTCATTAACATGGGGATTTTAGATCAAATTTTGAATATTGTGTAGAAAGTTGCTAGTAAACAAATAACAGTATAATTGTATACACTGAAAAAAATGGTGGAGAAACAATCTTCGCCAGAAACTGCAAGTAAATTTTACAAACAATTACAAAGAAACTGCAAGTAACGCACTGAATTAACATCAAATTTTGAAGTAAAAAAATTAAACAGTACACTCTACAAAAAAAAAAAAAAAAAAAAAAAATACTCCATGTAGTAATCTTTGGTATATTTACAACATGAAACTTGAAACTTGAAATTTTGAAGAAAGTGATTTTCAACTTTAATTACAACTTCGAAAAAGTATATTTGAAGTTATAGAAATGACAAAACATTAAATTTAATGTAAAATTTAGAAGTTGAAAAACTGAAGTAGTATTTTGTTAAATATTTTCCAATCATCTTATTGTTATATGTGACCCTGGACCACAAAACCAGTCTTAAGTCGCTGGGGTATATTTGTAGCAATAGCCAAAAATACATTGTATGGGTCAAAATGATAAATTTTTCTTTTATGCCAAAAATCATTAGGATATTAAGTAGAGATCATATTCCATGAAGATATTTTGTAAATTTCTTACCGTAAATATATCAAAACTTCATTTTTGATTAGTAATATGCATTGCTAAGAACTTCATTTGGAAACTTTAAAGGCGATTTTCCTCAATATTTTGATTTTTTTGCACCCTCAGGTTCCAGATTTTTAAATAGTTGTATCTCCGCCAAATATTGTCCGATCCTAACAAACCATACATCAATGGAAAGCTTATTTATTAAGCTTTCAGAGCATGTAGAAATCTCAATTTCAAAAAAATGACACTTAAAGGGGTGGTTGACTGCGATTTCACTTTTTTAACATTAGTTAGTGTGTAATGTTGCTGTTTGAGCATTAACAACATCTGCAAAGTTACGAAGCTGAAAGTTCAATGCAAACGGAGATATCGTCTTTTAAAATTCTGGCAGTTTAATGCCTACAAAAACGACAGGTAAGGGACTACAACGAGTTACTTCCCGGGTCAGATACGTCACGGACCCAGATCCTGCGCGATCCTCTTCACTAATATCCTCTGCGTCTCATTCTGGCTCAAACTGATAAGCAATATAGATGACGCCATTGTTTACAATACAACTGGAGCACATGCCGCTGAGCTGAGGGGCGGGACGTTCAGACACGCAGTAGAGGCGGTTTAGCCAATCACAACACACTGGACCAGCTAACCAATCAGAGCCCATCACGTATTTCTGAGGGAGGGGCTTCATAAAACCAGGAAATAATCTGGGCGTTTATCAGAGAAGGGACAGAGAGGTGTGGAATAGAGGTAAATTATGTGAAAAATAATGCGTTTTTCAAAAAACTAAGCATGAACATATGTTTGACTGCACCCCATAAACACAGTCAAGCCTAGAAAAAAAGCAATCAACCACCCCTTTAAGACTGGTTTTGTGGTCCAGGGTCACATATTTGTTATATATGTTATATTTACAATTTCGAAAAATGAAACTTGAAATTTTGGAGTAGAAAGTAAATTTTATTTATTTACAACTCAGAAAAATCTTTTTTGTGCTATATTGTAGCACAAAATGGTTACAGACGTTTAAATAAAACATCTCCCTACTGCACCAGCAACTCTCTTCCGCTCTGAGGTTAAAACATCAATGTGCTTACTGCTCGAGTTGCTGTAATTTTCTCTTCCTTTTGCTTTTGCGGTTTGTTAAGCACATACTATTGTGGTTGCAGGGGTCCGGAGGACTGGAGGGTGCACGTGTGTTTGCTTATTTTGGCCATGCTGAGGAACATATGCCCTGAGCTGCCCCACCGTCCTCAACTCCTCTCCACCATGCTCGACCACACATTCTGTATGCGTCTCCCCACTGAGGATTTCATGGCCAATTGAACTCTCCCACAACACATTACACTGGCCCAGCATGTCTCACACACACGCGCACAATGCAAACACACACGTGGAGCGTTACAACTGCTGGCAAAATCTCCCTTATTCGAGGGGGTGGTGATCATGCACCTCCGTGGGGTGTGCAAAATATGCCATCAACACCACACCCACATGACAAAGAGAAAAGAGCTGTAACAAATGTGGGTTTCAGAATTGTTGGTCCAGTTATATTTTCAGCATCTCAATATGCTTTCAGATAATAATGCCACCTTTTGTCTCTGGCATTTGCTCTGTTCCAAAATCTAGTGTGCTGCTTAATAAGGCAGTAAAGGAAATTTCATGTTCAGTATAAGTTAAGCTCAGCTGACAGCACTTGTGACATAAAATTGGTTATTACAAAAATTACATTCGATTTGTCTTTCCTTTTCTTAAAAAAAACAAACAAACTAAAAACACTGGCTTACAATGAGGCACTTACAATGGAAGCGTATGGGGCCAATCTGCAAATATTAAAATACTCAAAGTTTCTGTAGTATACAATCAATCAGTCAATCAGTTGTATAATAATAAAGCTAAGATTATTGGCATTACTGAAATGCTGTTTCAGTTGCACTTCAAAATTTCATGTTTAATTAAATGTTACTTGTCACTTTGTGATCTTTTGTGAAATGTATAACAATTTCTTTCTTTTTTTCCCAGTGTAGTCACAACATGTAAACAAAATGTATGTTCATATGATTTTAGTATGCAAAAAAAATCACTTTTTAACCATTTCCGTGAAACGTTTAACTTTGTTGCCATGACATGATAATGCCTAAAATATTAAAACATCTGTAAAAAAAGACAAGAACAATTTTATAGCTCAAATAACGCAAAATTCAATAGAAAAAACAATTGTAAGTGCAGTTATAAAATGATAAGCTTCATATTTCTGTTTTTATGTCCTCCAAAAAATGGCCCCATTCACTTCCAATGTAACTGCTTAACCGTAAACAACCAAAAATGAAGAATGAGTCAAAATTATTTTTTTGTGATAATCAACACTGCCACAAATGCTGTTGATTGACTTCAACTTGTATTGAACTCTGAATATTTGTTTAAATGATTATTTTTTGCAAAATTCCAAATTAGCACTTCATGTATTCTTAGCAGAGAAAGCAATCCCACAATGCACTGCAACAAACTCAGTAAAAAACAAACAAACACAACCTAATGTTATCATTAATAGTTGTGCAATAGAAAATTGATTTACCCACCCAAGATTTGTGTTTGTCATCTATTTTCATGCCGATTAGAGCATTTGCCATTAGCTTACCAACATGTTAATGACTAACTCTATTGAAATCAAGTTGGAGTGAAGATTTATGACGATTTTATAAGATTTTATGAAACCTTAGAAGGGAGCTAACTATGTAGGCAGTAGGCAACAAAGCAGTTCAGTAGGTTTTGGAACAGACTTTATGTATTGTGTTGTAGCATTTCCCATTTGTAAGTGGATTTGAATAACAGTCTAAATGAATAAATGTAAATGTTCCATTTATGCAGCACATTTTCCCTGTGCTGAACGTGAGCTGTTCAAAACATTTTGTGATTATCATCAAACCAGCGAAAAAACATTGCAATGAACTCTGAAAACAATCTGTGACCACACCGTTCCAACAACACAGTAGCTTTTCTATATGTAAATTTGTTTACAGAGATCTGCCGTTTTCAGTATAACAATGTCAATCTTTTCTCTGCGTATTTTAAAATGGATTTAGGCAAATTTCAGTCGTCTTTCATTGCATTCGAGTGATTCTGTGGTGCGTGAAGCTGGAATGTTCACTGCTCCAAGGCCTCTTAACTAAGAGTGTATTTTTTGCACAGCACTGCAGTTTACAACAGGCTCCACGCTTGCACCATTAACTGGCTACTGTGCTCATTAGCTTGACAAAATAAGGGGCCTTGACATTTTCCAGCCCACACAGTAATGTCTACGCCTCGTAAACACACACGCAAACAAACACAACACACACACCGCCGCCGCCGCTTAATCTGGCCATCTTATTTCCGAGGGCAGTGGTCTGAGATTATAACGCTGGTATGAGGAACATTAAGGCTGTGAGTCAGAGAGACAGCAGATAAGAGAGTCGAGGGAGAGCAGTCATCCCTCATTCCCCAGATAGGGCTCTCATCGCTGGGTGACTTTTGCATGGCAGGTCTGGCACAGTCGTTTAAGCTCCTCTCCAATTAGCAGCATGCAAAGGGCACAGGAGCAAGCACTTTTTGATGCATTGTGTGCGGGCGCAGAGACGGGCTTTGATAAATGTCTGAGGTAGATGAGGATTATTGCCTTTTAATGATCCTTTTAAGAGAATCATTTCAACAAAACATAATTAAATAAATAAAACAAAACCTCCATTCGAGCCCACTTAAAACCTCTGACTAAAGCCATTCACTAAAAATGAATTGCACCCGGGTTATTGCATGCGCTGTCTCTGCTGTTTTAACATCTGATTCACTGTAAAGAATGCAGCAGATAATCACAATCTCTAGCTATCTATCTATCTATCTATCTATCTATCTATCATTTATGGAACCTCATAAGCAACCGATATGTATTAACTTACATTTTAACAAATTAACTCACACTTAAATTAACATTAAAATGTAACACTCACACACACACACACACACTTTTAAAAACTATATATAACTTAATAATTGATAGATTTTATATATACACACAGACAGATATATTGTATAATATATAGTATACAGTATACACAAATACACTTTTCATAATTATAAAGTATATTTTCTTTCTATATTTCTGTATGTATATTTTGTTATATTAGGTATATTTTGTATAATTTTGCATTAATGAAAATTACTTCTTGAGGTGTTAAAACACTGGAGAAAAACTTATGGATTTGCATGTAGTATGTTTACTTCAAATTTATTTAGAATAGAAGTAGTAGATAGAAGCATTATTTTTCTTAGTTTTACCCAAAATAGGGTGAGCATTAAATGAGTACACTCATGCAATGCATGTTTCATTCATACTGGAAGCCAGAGGGCGCCCTTACATGCAAACTCCAAATATGCCTCCCCGATGTAATAGAACATTCCAGGAAGTCCCTAATATGCACAAAGGCATCCAGCTGTATCTCAGTAAAAAGAAGATAGAAATGCAGTAACTAAGCGAAGACAATAAACACACGACCGTGGCAATAAAAGAATAAACTCTATTTATAATGTAAATGTAAATGACATAGGCTTATAGAATACTATAAAATAAAGCTTCTAAGAAGCCACTTCAATCACAAAAGGAAGTTGTGAACACTCGACTGACGTTATGAATTAAGTTTGAAGTAAAAGTATGTTATTAAATGTGTATTTTGTTGAACATCCAGTTTTATATATGTTCTCATTACACTGCGGTGTAAGTGAACTCGCTGTCAGAGAGAAGAGATAAAATGCTGTTGGAGGTATCAGTGTATATTAGTCTCAGCCTCAGACGTCACGCCCACGGACCGTTGGCTAAACGTCTGATGCATATGGCACACTTAGCTGGAAACACTTCAGGAGTTTCGAAGTCATCATCGGATTGGTTAGATTATACAGGATTTCCGGGAAACGTGTGTGTCGCGTTCTTTAACGTTCTGCCTGGAAACAAAAATGCCGTGGCACCAAACCCCCTCACGAAAGAAGAAAGCTCTCGTGTTTACAACTGACGACGAGCACTTGTGAGGATCAACTAAACGCTGAATTTTCAAAAGTATGTGAAAAATTTAAAGTTCGCGGCATAGAATCTTTAAAATATGTCCGAGAGTTTTACACACCGGTCTGTTATTGTGGCGACATTTCCACGCCCCTAAACATGACGCGGCACAAAACGAAACGTGATTGGTTGCTTTACCTGTCAGTCATATGGCCTCTTGGGCGGGCCTTGGCCATTCAAAGCGGCCAAAGTTCCCAGACCTTCAGCAGTCAATCTGAAGGTTTGGCTACGCGAGACTAGGTTTATATAGGCTAGATAATGAGAAATTCATGATACTAACCATTTGTGAATTCCTGGTAAACTCGGTCAGTTGTCTTCTCCGTAAGTGATACAAGTACGCAGAGGAACACGTATTGAGAAACACCCCCATGTTTTAATATACAGTGGTGGCCAAAATTGTTAAAACACCTGACAGATCTGAAAATATTGACCTTTTTTCCTTCTAAAACATGATTTCATTTCATAATGTTCATGAAACATGCAGATGGTTGCTCTGAGCACAACAAACATCAGATGAAGTGAGTCGTACTGTTTTTATCCACTTTTAACTTTAATATTTGGTATGTCCACCTTTTGCAGCATTTACAGCAGCACATCTCTCTGGCATAGTGTCAATATATTTTCTGAGAACTTCAACACTAATGTTATTCCATGCCTTCTGCAACTCAAGCCAAAGGCTTTCCTTTGAATGTACAATAGATCTGTCCAGTTTATTCTCCAACTCCCCCCAAATTTGCTCGATGGGGCTGAGGTCTGGACTTTGAGGGGGCCAGCCCATCATTTTCAATGTTCCAACAGATTCCTTCCATCGCAGGCAGTTCCAGGTATTATAATTGTATTGTTTTATGGTTATTGTAATGGCCAATTCAACAAAAACAACTGAAACCTCTTAAATATGCCAAGTGTTCTAACAATTTTGGCCACCACTGTACACACTCACACAATTAATTAGTTATGAAAAAATAACACAATTAAAATATTTTAACGCAGTTAACGCTGACTGTTGACTGTTGACAAATATGATGCAGGGCAACAACTCCATAAATGCAGTTTTTGTCTCATATTATACGATAACACACGAGCAGGGAGAGCAATATCACACGAGTATAATTTCATTTAAATAATAATACAAATTTAATACAAAGAGATAGTTCACACGCACAAATTTTTTTTTAAATTTTGTCATATTTACGCACCCTCATGTCGTTTCAAACCTTTATTTTGTGGAACATAAAAAAGTATTTTGAAGACTGTTGGTAGCAAAGCAGTTTTGGTTACAATGACAAAAAATACTGAGATGTTTCTCAAATCATCTTCTTTTAAGTTCCATAGTTTATGCAAGGCTGTTGTAGCCTTAATGTTTATGTGTAATAAATCTGATGTTGAATCAAATAAAATATGTCTTTCTAAAGCTACAATTTGTAATGTCTACTTGATACTTTCTCATTTAACACAAAAATAGCTTTAAATAATCTTTTGTGGGTATTTTCACAGTCAAATTTATTTTGCGATTAATTAGATTTCATGACAGCTAGGGTGCTCCCTTAGAAGGCATCTCCCTACGTACGCACTAGGCAATTCCCTAAACTTTGGAACAGTGCTCTCGTCTAGAAGGTCCAATACCCGCCTGGGTTGCAAATAACTGAAGTGCTGAATTAGCTGAATTAGCAATTCAAATCCGGAAGGCTGAGCCATCCTGCTCTTCACGTAGGTCAGTGTTTAGCACTCCGTTTCCTGCTTGCCTGAGCTTTGACAGGTGATAAGAGAGGAGCGTACAGAGGAAGACAGGCCGATTACAAGGCCGGAGTCACGCCAACCACATCCTGACAATGGCGCAAAAATAAGCCACTCAGATGGAGAGAACGAGCGAGGGAAGGAGAAGGAATAAGATAGAAAGGTAGCACAGCAAGAGCTCTGTCCATCTTGAGATGGATGAAAAGGGAAGTGTGACTGTCCCTACAGCTCTCCAATAAAGCAGCTCACCCTAAACCTGGCTCAGTGTGTGCAGACAAGTGGGGGAGCGGCTGATGAAATCGACCATAAACAAGCCCAAACCAGCAGGCCTCTGCACACCAGCAGTATGAGATAGCGACAAACATACTGAAAGAGGCATATCCTGCATACACACACACACACACAAAACACACTCTATATTCTCAGCCACACCGTTCTGCAGCAGATCTTTGGGCGGCGTGCTGTGGTGCTCAACAGTTCCATAATACCAGATACATTTATGAGATTGATTTCTCTGAAGGCACTTTGTTAGTTCGGACACCTGGGAATGGCATTTTGTATGTTTCATTGTGCCCCTCTGACATATTTATACGCAGCTGTGATCGTATTAATGGGAGCACATAATTCTTCATAGGGCCAGTATTTGCTCGGTGAGTGGACTGAGAAATGGACTCTGCCTCGCAGACGCCTCAACCACCGTGTATTCAAGGTAGAGGATGCAAATCACTATTAGCTGTGTCCAAAAACTGAGACAAGCTACCTAAGCAGTATGCGGAGGTAGACACATTTGAAGTCACACAAAGGTCAAAAATAAAATAAAATGGTAACACTTTAGTGTAGGGACCAATTCTCACTTTCAACTAGTTGCTTATTATTATCATATTGGCTGTTTATTAGTACTTATAAAGCACATATTCTACATCCAAATCCTACCCAATACCTTAACTTAACAACTACCTTACTAATTATTAATAGGCAGCAAATTAGGAGTTTATTGAGGCAAAAGTCATAATTAATGGTTTGTTAAGTGCGAGAATTGGACGTTAAAATAAAGTGTGACAAAATAAAATGCACAATAAAGAAAAAATGATTATCAACAATAAAGAACATGTATGTTTTAAAAATGTAGTTTAAACATACATATACCAAGTTCTTAGAAATTAACTATTTTATTCATGTTAGTTTCATATGGCTTTGAAAGACTTTTATACTATTTTCAAGAAATGTTTCAGGTTAATGACTGCCAAATGCCATAAATTACCATATGGTGTAACCATCAAGTAAAAACTAATATATTTTTCATACACATTGAACATATGTGAGCATACACATCTTAATTATTATTTTCAAACACCTTTTTGGCATATATTTTTAAGTTTTTTTCAGGAATTTTGATATTTTAATAGAAATTTTAGAAATTTTTGCAATTTTTCTGCATTTTGCTGTCTGAACTGGATTGTCTGCAAGTCTGCATTGTCATAAAAATGTTAAATAAATAAATAAATAAATAACAATTTAGGACCATTTTTAAAAACTTATTTAGGCCAATTCTTGACTGTATGCCTCTCCAAAAATAAACAAATAAATAATTTTAATACAGAAATTCATACTGACATTTTTTTTTTTTTATAACAGTTCCATTTTGAATTTTGACTTACAGGCTTGAAGTTTCCTTAGGAGGTAAATGCTTCCTGTGAAGCCTTCGTGTGAAGTTCTAAGATTTCAGGCACAGCCCAGATGTCTGATTCTGTCTGAATGATGGCATCAGTATTGGAGTCACTCAGAGGCCAACACATTACAGCGTCCCTTCTGCTGTTCAGCTCCAAAAAGTCTCGAGTCAATAGCAACATTCTGACCATCACGGTGGATAAGAGCTGCTGTATCTTTCCTCTTTCTGTTTGTATAGGCCCACTAATGCCCTTCTCTAATTTCTCATTTGTAATAATGATCAAAAACCAATTACAGCGGCGGGAATAAACACAGCCGAACAAAGCCGACCATCAATCACAGCACGCGGGGCGTCACCATTTTCTACCTTATTCAGCTTGTGTGTGCGTTTGTGTGAGACTTTGAGCTCCTTTGTGCTGATGGCGAGTCGGGCCTAGACACCCATTGTTTTGAAAGATGATGTCTGCGTTGTTTTCCACTTGGCTCAACACGTGAGAGGGTTATTAATTGAAAACAAGAGTGGAGCTGACTTCTGGGAAAGATGCACTCAGCTTCTACATGAAAAGCCAGCGAAGTAAGATAAATCTAATTCCCACAAACTACTGATTCAAAGCGCTTCTGACAACCTGGCATGGCTGGATACAAGCATAATATTCCATCACCAATGCAATAATGTTTATTCACATCCATTTACTCATTTGTTCTTTTGTACAGTTGCTTTATCACTTCTGTTGACCTTCTAAACAGCAGATTGCGCGAGAGAGCGGCGAGACACGGAGAAAGGCAATATTTGTTGGTAAAACAACCAACAGCTGTGAATCTTGGTCTGGAGTCCAGAGCTTTTATCTGGGTTTTGTGACATGTGCTCCACTCATGTAAGGTATTGAAGGATTCATTGTCTGTTGAGGTCACACAGCCTGGTTGTCATGACAGACCAGCTAATCCACACTGTGAACTACTGTCAGCAAACGCGTAAGCCTATGGCAAGTCCGAGATTTTGCCTTCTCAAAAGCCTTGTTAGATACGTGGTACGCTTCTAGAAAACTGATCAGAATCGCTAGTGATGGTAAATGGAGCAGCAAATATTGCATTATACTCCCCTCAATGCCTTCCAAACAAATACACTGTGTGTCATGATATAACTTGCAAATAAACGCAGTTAACGGGAAGCGTCAAAAGCTTCAAGCGGCAATTTATCTGTCAACAAAAACTGAGCTTCTCAAACTGAAGTCCGTGGATCTGGCTTCATCTCAGATAGCGGAAAATTTCTGAAGTGTAAACAAAAATGTCACTGAATAACCATGCCAATAATATAGAGTACAACACATACGTATTCTGTGTATATCCTATATATTTTTTGGAAATAAATTAATACTTTTACTGGGTAAGAATGTATTTCATTTATCAAAAGTGACAGTAAAGACATTTACAATGTTTCAAAAAAAGGCATGTTCTTTTAAACTTTAAAGAACTGTATAATGGTTTAAACAAATATAGCTGTTTTCAACATTGATAGTAAGAATAAATGTTTTATGAGCACTGAATCTGCACATTAGAATGATTTCTGAAGGACCATGTGATACTGAAGACTAGAGTAATGCATGCTGAAAAATCAGCTTTGCCATAACACAAATGAATTACATTTTAAAATACATTAAAGTTATGGTAAATTTCACAATCTTACTTTTTAAATGTATTTCTTCTAAATAAATGCGGATTTGGTGAACATAAGAGGCTTTTTGAATGGTAGTGTATATACAGTATACAAACACATATACATCATTCTCAGTGTGTGGGAGGTCACAAATGGCCAAATTGCTTTTTCATGGTAACGACTTCTCTGATTGGTGGAACAACCACGTTGATTAATCATGGGTAGCGTGGTTCCTCACTGTGACTTAGTCAATAATTTATATAAAACTAAATAGGATTTAAGCTGAAATCACACAGATTTATCCTCTGCAGGGACATGTATCATCGCTCGCCGTATAAAGCTTTCAAGGCAGGCCAACCATGAGCTCTGAGGTTAATCGCCAAAATCTATTTCTCTATAGACATGATTTTTACCACCTGCAAAAAAGAATACGAGTTTTATAAAAATAAATGATTTTTTATAAAAACAAACACAATTTAGGCTGAAATCACACTGACTTACGGCCTCAACAGAAGCATATATCATCACTTAACAACCTCAGAGCTCATGGTCGGCCAGCTTTACGATATCACTAAAATCTACTTCTCTACAAAGAAAACAAATGGGACTTTTACCCACCTGCTAAAAAGGAAATGCAGCCTCTTTCTGTATAATTTGTTTGCTCATTTTTGTGCGCATATAACCAGGATGTAAAATTTTACGTTCAATTTATGCCGCATTTTGGTCTGTCTTATATTTAATGGAGATTCATACTGCAGTTGTTTTATTATGACTGTTACTATCTCTAATGCCTTTACTATGTTATTGAGCTTCCACAAACACTCTGGGGTAAATATACTGTGTAAAAAGCATCGATTGTTTAATAGTTGCAAAGAGCCAAGAAGGAATTGGTTAAGCTTAAACTGGTTAATATGGGTCATAGGTCCTCTGCGCATTGTAATCGAGTACATTTAACCTACAGGTCAGAGTTGACAGCTCACCAATCTTTAATCTATGTAGATGTCAACCCCGTTCCCAGAAGCTGATGAGGGCTAATGTCAGCCTCGACCTCCGATAGTATTGAACACCTATGATTTAATCAGAAGACACATGAAAGTTGCGAAAATGGATTTAGAAATGAAACAGCAACACTAATTGTTATTCCTTCGACATGCAACTCATTTATTACTTTTAATTGAATTGCTTTATCTAGAGCCTGTTGATGTTTCTGGAATACAAATCTAATTTGATCAACATAATTGAGGCACTGATATGTTTTCAAAGAAAGAGCTGTAATCATTTGAGTGAGTCAAATATGTAAAATAGCCCCTCCGTAATTAAACTCAGATGCTCTTTTTCATTTCAGGTGTATTTGTTGCAGTAGTAGTTATTTCCTGCACGCCTCTCGCCTGTCAATAGCTGCTACAATATTCGGGATGGAGCTGCAAACTCGCTCAACCCCTGGAGGGACTATCAACTAGCATTTCTCTCCCTGACCAATGGACCCATAGGCAGTAAATAGCCACTGATGGTCTGTCTTCCTTTTAGGCGGGGATCGAGAGCCCCAAGCACTGGATCAGGTGTGAGCGGTGCCCACGGATCCAGCGTGATGCGGTTGAGGCGTATGAATATTTCAAGCTCTGCTCTTGCGGAACAAATGATCTCTTAACACAAACACATAGCTCTGTGTGAGAGGCGCAGGCACAACAGGCACGGCAGATGTGTGGGTGTCAGTATGATCACCTCTGTTGGTGTGTGCTTTCATTGTTCATGCATGCGTGGCACACGGTGCAAGAATTTCTTTTGTGCGATAATGACGTGCGAACACGTGCGCGTTTGCCCAACAATCGCTGCGACATATTACAAACGTGTAAGTAATTGGCATGTTAAGGCTCGTCGGTTTGGCAGGCGAGTCTTGCCGTCTCTTGGGAGGAGAGAGAGAGATTTGGAATGTGGGAACGGGAGACGGTGAAGAAAAGTAGACAACAGGGTTGGGCAAAATTCAGAACTGGCTTGCTTTAGTTCATGAGTTTGACTGGGAATCAAATTGGCCCCATGCCACAGGATGCTGAACTGGAATGACATGAAGAAGAATTTACTGAGATGTAATTAAAATTAATTCACCACAGTTACACTAAATGAATTCCATTACTATCAAAACAAATAAATGCATCATTAATTTTGACTAATTATTCTGAAGACCTTGGCAGTAAAGTAGGACATTCTGGGAAATGGAAAATTCTCACAATAATCCATAAAATTCAAGTTATTTTAATTAATAAAATTAACATATTTAGGTAATATTAACATCACATCATAACACGACGACAAGATTACACAAGTTAGTATTGCAAACATTTGCTATAATATTGACTTGTATGTGACCCGTGCTGGCAAAATGAGCTACAGGCAAAAAAAAGTTAAAAATGTCAGTTTTGGTCGAATTTGAGGTTTTCACAAAGACGAGTTCATTATGCCCTCGTCTAGCAATTCCAATGCTCCGAATAGCAATTAAACATCTAAAATGATCTTTATTTGTACGTTTTCTGAGTGGAGTACCTTTTTCTCTGCTCACTTCTGGACGACTACTGCTGCTTCTAACCACAAATTGTAGGTCTATTGTTGCAAAGCGCAGCATTCCAGCTTTGTGAATATTCACATCGAATTCTTGATGAGTCCAAACTAGTGAAATATGATTTTTAAACCCATGCTGAAGAAAACAAAATGATTGCGTTGACTGACATTTGCAAAGCGTGTGCATAAGACGCGCCTCTCTGCGAGCTCTCTATAAAGTACATTATTGCGAAATATGTCTTGGTGAGATTCACACAAACATAATCTGTCATGTCTTACATGAATGTTTAGTTAATGGTAGGTTAAAAATCTGATGTGTAACATTATATTAGATCCATGCATTACAGTAGGTCTACATTTAATCAAACATTAAAAGAAAAGATGGAATCACTCACTGCTCTTGATTAAACTACTTTGCAGCTTTCTTATTTTTAATAACAAAGATCAAATAAAAAATAGCTATATTGTGATTAATAATATAGTAGTTATTATTTAAAAAAGAATCGGAGGAAAATATGCAATGTTGCTTGGTGATTTTGCTTTGAAATCTTAAGAATTCTCAAAATCAACTCTACTGACTCTATCGCCTTCAAACGGCTGTAGCTCAGTCATTTTTGGTCAGTTTCCAACAAGTCATGTATCACTTTGAAGGTATTTTAATGGACAATGGGAAAATAAATGGAACTCATTTTTGAAAATTTGCTTATTCCGACTCATTTTGCCAGCACGGGTCACATATGCATTGATTGCCACACATTTTAAAATATATTAAAATAGGAATCTTTTATGATAATTTTAAATTGTAATATTTCACAATATTAATGGGTTTTAATGTGTGTTTATGTGATGCGATCCGGGAAAACCCATCGGATGTCGCGTTGGGACGTTTTCAGGAAATTCGAAAAAATAGTTCAAATGTCAGTTTTTTTTTGTCCAAATTAGGTTTTCATTCAATTAATATTCTATAACATCCTGTCTATCATCTCTGAAAACATCTTGGCAAAATTCACTTGTTTAGGGCAGAAAAATAGTGATTTATTGTAGCTAGCAGAAAAGACTGTGTCTTTCTCAAGAACGCGCTGCGAAGGTCATAGGTGGAAATCCTGGGGGGATTGGGGGTGACAGGACCCCCCCCATCTGAAGGTTGTCCCCCCTAAAAATATGATTAAAAACCAGGCTGTGTATTGTAAATAACAATGTTTTATACTTTAAATAACTGTGTAAGTAATAAAACAACACAAACGGGGCAAAAATGCATTTTAAGTTTAGAAACATTTTGAGTCTCCCCCTCCCTTGCCTCACAGTGCTTTGGTCCAAATGCCTGCTTTCCTCTTTTATATCACCTACACACACACACAAGTCCGGTGAGAGAGAACAAAGTCAATAGTTGTGGAACTCCAGTAAGTAAGGCTGTCAAGGCTATTTTATTCACTTAAACATCGGATGAAGTGATTATTTTCTCTTTAATATAGATGATGCCAATGTATTTTTCGATGAGTCCGCTATGTTAGCAATAATAACGCTACCTGCTTGACAGAAAGGGTTGCCAGGTTTTCACAACAAAACCCGCCCAGTTGTTACTCAAAACTAGCCCAAAACTATCCCAAACTAACTGTGTTTCAAGGGGGTCCCCCGGTAAAAAAAATCGCATTCCGGGGGCTAAAATACATATTATTGGGGTCGCTTCTTCAACCTGCGGACCCATGGCAACAGTGATAAAGTAGCCCAATTCCACAGGAAAACCGCGGACTTGGCAACACTGTGATGGATAGTAATGTCTACAACGGACACGACCGCTGTCACGGCGCGACCACAACAGCTTGAAGTTGTCTAATTTGGCACGGCCTCCCTGCTGCACTAATAGTAGTAAGGCTTTCCTCTGTGTATACATATCCTTAGTACAATTTTAGCTCTTTTATTTGTGTCCTGTGTACTGAATTTTTTTTTTTTTTTATCAGTTGACAGCACTATAAATATATATATATATATATATATATATATATATATTATATATTCTTATATGAATATAAAGTTCATAAGAACAGCATTTATTTGAAATACACTTCTTTTGGTAACATTATAAATCAATATAGATTGAAATTTCTATTAAAATACATATGTGTGTATGTATGTGTGTGTCTATATTTATATAGAGGACATATACAGTGTGCGTATTTTTTTCCAAACATCAATTATTAATAGTATTGTGAGTGTATGATAAAATGGTTATGTTTTCATGAATTTAAAAAAGGCATTCCTAATTCAGTTCTGAATGGAGCACAAGTCAACAGAAGAGAGAGAGAGAGAGAGAGAGAGAGAGAGAGAGAGAGACAAATGCGTTGCTTCCAGCCCTTATTCGGCTAGTGGAACTGGGTGTAAAATGAGTCATTACACAGTGCAGGGGCGCAGGGCGGAACACAAAGGGCTGTGGAAAAGCTGCTTAGCATGCAACCCGTGTGCCGCCCAAGTCCCAGCGCACTCCCAAACCTGGACAGGCTGTCACTGCCTGAAGGAGACCTGGAGGAATGATTGCTGTCCCTGCTATTCACACAAGAAAAGCAGAGAAGGTGGGATTGCCCAGGCTCCCCTCTCCTACAGCACATGGCGTCTGTTCTGTTGCACCTTGCTGAGGGAAACCATGAAAGACTGCTGCTGTTGTTTTCCCTGCAAGCCGTGAAATATAGGCAATCAGAGAGCGTGTTTACCGCGCACCTCTGTTCTTGAGCTAGCAAAGACAAACGGCTATCAAACGGCCTGTTGTTTGTGTGCAAAAGAGGTATTGTTTCGGACCTGACAACAACACCCGTGTTCAGCTCTTATCCGCGCTGCCAGGCGCGGGAACGGTCGCGGGAGCTCACACACGCACGCAAATAGCCCTTCATCATAACCGCTGGTACCTCTCCAAAATAGACTAAGGGCAATCAGTCACGCGGCAGCCAGAAAAGTGTCAGAGTTTGAACCAGACCCGAACAGCAGCGAGAGAGAGATAGCCAGCACTCAACAAGTGAAGCTGGCACCACCACAGAGCCTCAGAGAGATAGATGGATGCTTGAGTGAGGGCATTTAAATTTAAATTTAATGCCGCCCTGGGCCAGAGGCGGGGGGGAGGTTGCACAGAGAAGAGGATGCAGGTGCTACGGGCTGGTGCTGAATCGTAATGCATCGTTTAGGAGAGAAATGCAGCATTTCTATAACACCGTTTGTTTCGGTAGAGTTTGGCCTGAGGTTTTTTAGCAGGATTCTCAGATGGTTGTGTACGTGTGTGTTCGGTGACGTGATTAGAGATGGTTTGAGGTGATAATTTGTTTCATGGATGATACTGTTCAGTATAATTGTCTCAGTCAGTGGAGCATGTGTGTTTCTGTTGCTCTCCATGTAAGGGCAGATGCAGTGTTAGCCTTGCCAACAGGAATACTGACAAAATTTTCACTGACTAAGATAAAAAAACAAGATGAAAAGAACTCGAGGCGAAAATCAAATACTTTTAATTAATACATACTGCTGATCACAATATGACTAGAAAAAATGCATTAATAATATTGAGCAATGTAAAAAGAATTGATTCAAATCAGAGTATGTTGTTGACAAAATCGTAAAGCTTCTTGAGGCGACGAATTTTGAATTTGTTGCAAGTGGGGAATTCATTTATTATAAATACAATTAAAGTGTGTAAACATTTGTTTATTTGTTAAATTGTTAATATGTAATTCATTTAGATTTTAGATATTATATATTATTAATTGGAAAGCAGTTGTGCTGCTTAACGTTTTTTAAGGATTTGTTGATGATGAAATTTGATAGAAAGTTTTAAAAAACATTTATTTGAAATCTAAATCCTAAATCTTTTGAAATATTATAAATATCATCATTTTTGATGAATCTAATGCATCCTTGAATTAAAGATGTGCTTTGCTGGCAAAATGAAAACTTGAAAATCAATAAAACTTGGCTGCCTATAAAAGCCAAAAAAAGAAAAAAAAAAAAATTGCGAAACCTGACTAATGCACTGGGCATGTTACCGTCCAAGGCCACTTCCAGTCTGCTCATACTTGACCAGAGTCAAATACCACCTTGTTACTTGAGTAGGAAATATTTTTTAGCAAACTTTTAGTCACAATGGTATTGACTTGTATTGTTCCCTGGTCCAAGAATTGAAAGACTAAATGTTTAGTGGGAGTGAGGTTTTTTGGGGGGTTTCCAGAGCATTGCAGGAAGTGGCTAAAGGCCTCAAAGAACTGTAAATATTGAGAGAAAACTGCGATGGAAAATATGAAAAAAAAACTTGATTGTAGTCTCCATTTCAAACTGGATGACTACAAACAGTGCAATACTGTAGGTGAAATAGAGGGGGAAAACTGAAAGAATCTGCCATTCCGTCAGTAAATTTGGAAGAAGAATGGTGAAAACCTCTTGCCAAACCCCTAAAAGCTGTGTACAGCTAAAAGGCTGCCATAGTGTTATTTTAGCCATAATGCCTTTTAAAGAGTAGACAAAGTGCAATACAATTTCCTGTGATAAATATACTTTTACAATAACTGTGTTAGAATGACACTTCAGATCATCGTTCTGACTGTCTGCGGGTGGGGATACAAAAATACCCCTGGGAGCTAAAAAGTTTGTCAAAAGTTTTGCTATTGCTGACAAATAAACATTAATTTCTCAGTTCAGATAACAGATAACAGGAGATTTATATATACTACCAACATTGTAACAATACAGAGCAGGTTGAAAAACTGTGAAGTTACACTTTAATCTATTAATTTCTTAAAACAAAACAAAAAGTAATGTTCGAAAATTTAAAGCTTTGTCCATTTTGTCATCAACTGAAAATTATATTTTTGTTGACTATATGTCATGTCAGTCATACTGAAATTAACAAACATGACAAACAAAATTTAAACAACTTTATCAAAAGAAGAAGAAAAAAGAGGAGCTAAAACGAGAGAGAGCTCTCCTCTGCTATGAAACAGATGGATCAAAATTAATTTAATGCAAGCAACTGGCTCATTTGAGCGTGCGCGCTGTAAAGTGGAAAAAGGGTGACGCCCATATTAGCCTTAGATAGCCCTTTGTTCATAAACGATCTATATCCATATTCATAAAACGATAGAGATAAATGAACACAAAGCAGACATTAAATGAATGGAAATAAAGCACACCTACATTACAGCGAGTCACATCTTATTTGGAAAACACAAACATCAATTAAATTCTTCCCGCAGCTCTCTGAGCAAATGGCACATAACCGTAACCGAGATGTGTCTGGACGAAACTGCCAATGGCATATCAGAACTGATGCAACATTTTACTGCCTGTTCATGCTGTGTTTGGACATTGTTTACAACCTCTTTGAGTACGCTGATGACATATGCCTCCTTCTGAACCCTGCAGTACAGGGATGAATACAACCAATTATGCTACATCAAACAAATGATGGCAATAATATACTGCACAAAAACATAATATGAACATTGTTAGTGCTGCAGTCAAAATAATGATTTTGCCCTTTCATTCTCCTCTGTCTGCAAAAAGACACTGAAATTAATTCACAGCTAAATGATTTTTTTTTTTTGGCTCATCACGACATGCCCAATTTTCACAATTTGACACTGTTTCTTCACAATGCAAACTTGGAAACAGCAGCTCCTGAAGGCAGCTCAGAGATCAGCTATGTTACAACATCCTGACAGTCAAAGCAATGCAATGTTACTAAGGTAAAACACAATTTATTAATAGCTTTCACAAAGATGATAGACATGAGAGGGTAAATTGCTTCCAAAGCCAAATTTAATTATTTGCACTGAATTGTAATTGTGCTGTTTATAAGAAAATACAAATATGCAAACATCTTTTAAGATATCTAAGAAATTCTCTGAGAAATCAAATATTAGATTGCAGTTATGAAGCATATAGATACAGTTCAGGCAAAACTAAAATTCTGTGATTATTTATTTAGCCAGATATTTTGATGAAGATTTTTACTGTTTTTGTCCATGCAATGAAAATTAATTTCAGTTAATCCAATTAATTTCATTTTTTGTTTGTTTGTTTTGTTTTTATTTTTAATCTTCTTTTGTGTCACAGAATAAAGAAAGTCAAACAGGTTTAAATTAGATGTGGCTGAGTAAATGATGACAGTTTTGGTTGTGTTTTAAGATACTTTTGTGCTTTTCAGAGCTCGACAGCCCTTGATCACTATTCATTTTCAATGTATAGAAAAGAGCAGCATGAACATTTTGCTAAACATCTCCTTTTGTGTCCCACAAAAGTCAAACGGGATTTAAATATCATGAAAGTGAGAAAATAAAGACATATCTAATGATGCATTTGGATTAATAGAAAGCTTAAAATAGCATTCATTTGAAATAGAAATCTTTTGTAGCATTGTAAATATATTTACAATTTTTAAATTTAATGCATTCTTGCTAAATAAAACTTAATTTCCTTTAAAAAAAAATGAAATGGTAGTACATATGTACTAAATGTATATCTGTATTAATGTATCTAAATGTGTGCGTTTAGGAATACAAAAAAAAATTAATTAATACATACACATACACACACACTTGAAAACATACACTTTAAGGGGCAGCCGTGGCCTAATGGATAGAGAGTCGGACTTGTAACCCAAAGGTTGTGGGTTTGAGGCTTGGGTCCGGCAGGGATTGTAGGTGGGGGGAGTGAATAACCAGCACTCTCTCCACCCTCAATACCACAACTGAGGTGAGACCCTTGAGCAAGGCACCAAACCCCCCAACTGCTCCCTGGGTGCCGCAGCATTGGCTGCCCACTGCTCTGGGTGTGTGTTCACTACTGTGTGCATGCACTTGGATGGGTTAAATGCAGAGAACAAATTCCAAGTATGGGTCCTGATACTTGGCCACACACACTTACTTCCCCTTTAAATGCTGGGTTGTTTCAACCCAACTTTTCAAAATATGGACTAAAATATGCTCAAATATGGACTAACCCAACTGTTGGGTTAAATTTTAATTAATTTTAATTTTAATTCAGTTTTTAACCCAAAATTGGGTTAGTCCACATTTGGCCCAAAGTTGGGTTGAAACAACCCTGCATTTTTTTTTTTTAGAGTGTACACCAGGGATAGGCAATTTCGGTCCTGGAGGGCCGGTGTCCTGCAGCGTTTAGCTCCAACCCTAATCAAACACACCTGCCTGTAACTTTCTAGTGATCTTGAAGACATTGATTAGCTTCTTCAGGTGTGTTTGATTAGGGTTGGAGCTAAACTCTGCAGGACACTGGCCCTCCAGGACCGAAATTGCCTATCCCTGGTGTACACATATTTAGACATGAATGTTTACACATACTCTTAAATTAATAAATGTGTATGATCCAAAATATTACAATATGTACTTGAAGTCAGTCAAATAAGATTCAAATGATAAAAGGGTAAGCAGAATAGGAGACAAAATATTCATTTTTGACCGAACTGTCTCTTTAAGAATGAATGTCTTATTTTGTTCATGAGAAAAACTGTAATCTATCTGATGGCACAAACAAGTTTATTGGCAGGAGAAGTTTATTGGCGACGTTTTCAATAGCACATAAGGCCACACGGGAAGTATATTTATCTCAATATTTAGTGAACACTTTACCCTTTACATGAGGGCTGCGGAGGGACCAGAAAAAGAGGGGTGGGGCATGAAGCCTTCAATAGCTATTAATGATAGTGACATTTAATAAAAAGGGAACGAATGGCGTGTTTATGCTTGCCTCTCCTTCAGAGGGGGAAGATAAGAAATGAAGGAGAGCCATCGAACGAGTTTTATAGCTCTTTGGAGTGTCTGCACACAATCTGTGGTTGTTTCACACCAATAAAGCACCTGCTTTACAGCAAATGAACTTCTGTAGGTGAGAAGCGCATGCGAGTTGTCTCTTTTTCTCTCTCACAGCCTGCAGGAAAATTCATGCATGGGGGCAGAGAGAGAACTGAATTAGGGGGGTTGGATTTGCCCAAGTGTTTCTGGGAAAGAGAGAGGCACAGGTTGAAATAAGAGGCAAATGATTGACAATTTTGACTAAAAAACACTTGAGCTAAAAATGAAAGCCATGTCATTGTTTCATTGTTTACTCACCCTCATGTCATTCCAGAAGCATTTCACTGTAACATATTTTTTTAAAAACTGGGCAAGGGCAAGCATTCCACGAAATCAGAACGAACCTTTTGCTCTTGGGCTGTAAATGTGCTCACAATAAAAGCCCTTCAGCAAACATCAGATGCTACGCATCCACCGCTGCTGTGCTGACGTGCCGTTTTGGAGGCTTTATCACATTTCCAAAGGTTTGACTTGGTGCCATCAGCAGCACTGTAGTCAATGTGACTCGCTCAGGGAGTGGGTCGTTAGGTATATGCGAGAGCGGGCACACGTGTGCCTCATTATCATGTTTTTGTAGGAGGAAATGATGCGTAGCCAGCAGAGCAGCACATTCTAGAACCGCCGCTCACCAGATGACATTGGAGGCTGACTGGCGAAAGTCAGGGTATAGGTGACTTCAAAAAACAGCAGTCAAAAAGCTAAAAAAGGTCAAAGGTTTGTAAAATACATTGTTGGCCCTTTTATTCAGCAAAGATGCAATAAATTGATTAAAAGTGACAGCAAAGACATATATAATGTTACATAAGATTTCTATTTCAAAACAAGGTTGTTATTTGATCTTTCTATTCATGAAAGAGTCTGTACTGTTTCCACAAAAATATTAAAACAGCTTTCAACATTTATAATAATAATAAAATGTTTCTTGAGCACCAAGACAGCATATTAGAATCATTTCTGAAGGACCATATGACACTGAAGACTGAAGTAATGATTTTGAAAATACAGCTTTGCATCACAGGAATAAATTACATTTTAAAATGTATTCAACTTTATTTTAAAATTGCAATAATATTTCACAATATTACTTTTTAAACTGTATTTTGTGTTTTTATTCTATCAAATAAATGCATACAGTATCTCACAGAAGTGAGCACACCCCTCACATTTTTGTAAATATTTTATTATATCTTTTCATGTGACAACACTGAAGAAATTACACTTTGCTACAATGTAAAGTAGTGGGTGTACAGCTTGTATAACAGTGTAAATTTGCTGTCCCCTCAAAATAACTCAACAGACAGCCATTAATGTCTAAACCGCTGGCCACAAAAGTGAGTACATCCCTAAGTGAAAATGTCCAAATTGGGCCCAAAGTGTCAATATTTTGTGTGGCCACCATTATTTTCCAGCACTGCCTTAACCCTCTTGGAGTTCACCAGAGATTCACAGGTTGCCACTGGAGTCCTCTTCCACTCCTCCATGACGACATCAGCTGGTGGATGTTAGAGACCTTGCGCTCCTCCACCTTCCGTTTGAGGATGCCCCACAGATGCTCAATAGAGTTTAGGTCTGGAGACATGCTTGGAACACAAACTGAGATTTCTTTTAATGAAATCTGAGAGCTTTCTGAACCTGCATAGACAGATTCTACCATATTCTAGGCCCAGAAAGGTAGTAAGGACATTTCATCAATAATATCTTAATTTGTGTTCCGAAGATGAACAAAGGTCTTACGGGTTTGGAACGACATGAGGGTGAGTAATTATGACAGAATTTTCATTTTTGGCTGAACTATCCCTTTAACATTCCCATTCAGCTCAACTGATGGCAACATTCAAACAGTCAATTTAATGCTTTTAAATGGTTAGTTCACCCAAAATTGAAAATTCTGTCATCATTTACTCACCCACCATTTACTCATAGGTTGTTCCAAACCTGTATGAGTTTCTTTCTTCTGTTGAGCACAAACGATATTCTGAAGAATGTTGGTAACCAAACAGCTGATGGTAGCCATTGACTTCCATATTATATTTTTTCCATACTATGGAAGTCAATGGCTATTGTGAACTGTTTGGTTAGCATTATTCTTCAAAATATCTTCTAATACAAAGAAACTCATAGTTTTGGAACAAGTGGAAGGTGACAGAATTTTCATTACCAGGAGAACTATCCCCTTTAAGAGCCCTCCGAAAACAGTTGCCGTTAAAGCAACATACTGTCATACATGTATTTGAAATCGACATATAAATCATAAATATTTCATTCCGTCAGAATAAATTATCAATTTTGAATGGCCGTCAATACAGAGAGATGCTTTTTTGGATCCAGATGGTGTAGATACAACAGATGTTTGTTTGTTTGTTTGTTTGTTTCACCTGGTGGATGATGAAACATGCAAAAAAAATCCCATAAACTTACACTGAAAGAGAGACCTAACCAGTTAAAGTGTTTTCCCGCCACCAACATTTTCATTTTTCTCTCAGGCTGCTGACACCAAAAACAGCACATGAAAGTCTCTGTACAAAGCATATGAATATTTAATGTGGTAAACACTGTTGCTCTGGAGTTGAGATTTATAACCCAGGGTATAAGTGGTGCAAACCCTTTTTTAAAATTACAAGTGTGAAAAATTGCTTCAAAGTTTAAAAGCGGCCTTGGACCAGGATTGAAAAAGACATCACCCAGGGTTAAATGCAGTGTGAAAAGCCCTATAGAGACTTGGAAACTGGCTCAGTTGACTTGGGCCAGTAAGAAACCAGCTAGACTCGCATAGCAATGTACTAATATACACATTCCTTAGCAACATTGCATTTTGAACAGGAAAGCACCGTATTTGAACATGCAACGGTTTAAAATCCCAAATGCTGGGTTGTGCCTCAGGAACATTTCAGTCTGTGTGATTTAATGAGGGAGAAATCATCTCCCTACATCAGACTACTCACGCTCATGACAGGTCGCCCAAAGGTCATTAAAGGCCACGGTAAATGCAGACGCCAAATCTGATAATTGGCGAGGCGGGAGTGCTTGTGTCAAATATAGTTGCTCAATACAAGGAATTTACACACAGTGAAATCAAAACAGTGTTCGCAGCAAAATATGTAAAATTTAAAAACAAAATTATTAAAGGGATCATATGACGCGATTTCAAATTTTCCCTTCTCTTTGGAGTGTTACAAGCTGTTCGTGCATAGATGAGATCCCTAAAGTTGCAAAGACTGAAGTTTCAAACCCAAAGAGATATTCTTTATAAAAGTTAAGACTCGTCCATGCCTCCCTAAAACGGCTCATTCAAACACGCCCCCACGTCTACGTCACGATTTGGAAATATTTGCGTAATGCCACCCAAATGTTCACGCAAAGAAAGAAGGCGTGGTTTCAGTAACCGCAGTAGTGTTGATGCCAGGGAGACACTGTGTGTTTCTATGCGAAAGCAAAAGCACTTTATTTGGTCTTCTGAAAGTAGATGCAATTAGGAATCATTGGTTAAGATTTGTTTACAACACAACAGCACAACCTACATGTTTGAATTTATGGACTACAGTTTCGTGAACCTAGAAGAGTACAAGGCTGGCTATGCATGAAGGCTATTTCTAAAAAAAAAAAAAAAGGGTCAATTCCGACTTTGCTATGAGAATCTGGCATTTCTGAATCAGCGACTGTAAGTATGTTTTGTTATTAGTTAAAGTATTTGCTACTGACTGTT
The DNA here is from genome assembly GCA_021397915.2 of Tor tambroides. Lineage (NCBI taxonomy): Eukaryota > Metazoa > Chordata > Actinopteri > Cypriniformes > Cyprinidae > Tor > Tor tambroides. The sequence goes on along the minus strand of JAFVLL020036814.1, from coordinate 153,867 downwards.
CAAATGCATAGTTTTGGGCTTAACGCGTCGTGTGTGTGTGTGAGGGGAACAGGGTTACATCACAGCGGAGTGTACAGCCTGCCAGAAATCGTCTTAACCGCGGCTTGTGTACTGCAAATACATACGAGCACCATCACTGTGTCTGTCATGCGACTTTTGGGCTTGAACTGATAAAACTAACTTGAAAGCTGAAGCTCGCGTTTATGGTAAGGGCCGTTACATTTCCGACGCGTGCTTGTGGTGTTTGGCCAATCACAATGCACTGGGTCAGTTGGCCAATCAGAGCAGACTGCACTTGTTGGAAGGAGGGGCTTTGTAGAAAATGGCGCGTTTGAGAGAGGCGGGGCATAGAGGAACGACAAAAATGTACATTATTTGAAAAATAATGTGCTTTTTGAACATTAAAGCATGTCAACATATTCTGTTACACCAAATACACAAAATAATGAGCTTTAAAATAGCATCATATGACCCCTTTTATATATAAATTATTTCTCCTTTATGTGTGTGTATAGTGCTGGGTAGTAACAACTACTACTGGGTAGTAGATTATATTGCATTTTAAAATACTTGAAATCAGAATTTTTATTGATTACATATTATTCACACAATAGACATAAATTATTCATGATTTATTGATTCTCCCTAATTCTTCTTTTTGTTAAACACACAAACTCCCTGCAATTCCTTCACGAACCCCATTTTGGGAAATCCTGACAAAGTAATATTCAATGTACTTCATGTGGTTAATAACAACAAATGGAATATATTTTCTCTTTGTATTGTTATATCAATGTGGTAAAAGTTATTCTATTTAAATAAATGTGATGAACGTGTTAAGGCACCAAAGCTGCATTTATATGATCTAAAATACACTAAAAACGAAATTTTTAAAATAAATATTTTTACAATACAAAATAGCTGTTTTCAATTTGAATATATTTTTAAAATGCAGTTTATTCCTGTGATGCTCCATTACTCCAGTCCTGAGTGTCACATGATCCTTCAAAAAGCATTCTAATATGCTGATTTGCTGCTAAAGAAACACTTATTATTATCAGTATTGGAGTCTATCAATGTTGAAAACAGCTGTGTAGAAGTTCCTGTTATTTTCTATCCATTAGACTAATAATGCAGACCTACTGAAATTAAAAATATAAATATATTTAAAAAAAAACAATGAATAAATTTGAACCTTACAGACACTGATTCAATATGTGATATTTGCATTAGAAACATAATTAATTTTTCAGCCTACTAAAGTGCTCCATTACTACCTCTGAACTCTCTGCCGCATAACTAATGTTGTACACAAGCCAAACCTCCATCAGAAAATAAGGCGTTCTGAAAGGCGGCTCACTAAGGGGCTTTTGGATGTTTTCAGACACTCTGTGTAATTACTCGCCTCCCGGCACTAGCTGCGAAGAAATAAATAAATGAAAGCAGTCGGACTTTAGTGCTCTGTATATAAATATCATTCATTTGGTTGTCGCTCAGTCTGATTTTTGCCTTTGCAAACTGGGTAATCATTGCTCTTGTTTGCTGGCTGTTATTTTTTTGTCACAAGTGTGTGCGGTATGGAAAAAAAGTGGCGGTCTTTAATGTGCGGCATGTTAGACTGATCTTCAGCAGTCTTCCAATTTACACAAACCTACAAAAGCAGAAAAGCCTAAACAAAGTGCACACTGTTTATTGTGGCTGAGCATGTAACTTTGAAAATATAAAATATCACCTGAAGCCATCCTGCATTTTTGTCAGAAATAACTTCATAGTGCTATTACACACACAGGAACATAAGACATTTCTAGATTTCTAATATTTACAGAGTAAAATGAAGCTAAAACTAAAATGAAAAAAAAACACTACAAATAACCTCTCACTGATTTTTGATGCCATTTATTTGCATGCACTGTCTACGGCCCTTTCATTAAAGGAATTATGCAAATAACGTAGCCGTGATCTGGCAAACTTTACAGCATCACTTCACCACTGTGATCCAGACTCTTGAATCATTGCCAATCAATGAATCAATGCCAAAAAATGTGCTTGTCTACATGGCCTGTGTGTATATATGGTGAATTATAGCACCTTTGTCCATCTTTGATGAGTTACCACTGCCAAGATCAATAGAAATCATACACAATATATCTAGTAAAAGAAATACTTTGCACAGGCGGTAATAGCACAACAACAACTGCACCAGAGTGATCCTAAGTCACACAGAAAGGATGCGTGAAAAGAATAACAATTGCATAATTTCAGCGCATTTAACACCTGGTTAAACTTGATTGAGGATGGTTAGTGACTAAAGACTCTTTTCCACCAAGGGAACCGAACGGTTCTAGTTGTAAAATCACAACATTTGGTGCCGATCCGGGCCAGTTGTCTTTGTGGTGCTATGAAATCAGGACTAGATTTGGTGACAGCATGATATTGTAGTAAACATTGACGCGAAAGTTATGAGGGATGATCACATCATCCTCCAGTCATCCAGTCATCATCCTCCAGTCATCTGGGTAACAAACACTGACATAGTATCATATGAGCAGTACTGATATATGATATAGATTATAATGAGCTAATACATTATTAAAGGAGTCATCCCCCCCCCCCACAATAGTTGACTGACAAGACTGTCTTACCTTAGACCCGCCCTGAGTGAGCTGAGAGCTGTCCGCCTCTGGTGCACGGGAAGACAAGATGTCTCCGATTAAGTGATTGAAATGTTTAGTTGTTGGATGTAATAATGAACATAGCAATCATTTACCCCCGACATCTGAGCTGCTGAAGATGCAGAGGTTTAACATTACTTTCGCTTTGAAGTGAATGCACCGATCCCTGATCTGCCTAAATGCGTCTATGTTCGCCCAAATCATTCGTGATCCAGCTTTATCTACAGAAGAAGTGAGTATAAGTGTTTTTATGAATCTTTGCAAATCGCCTTTCCTAATAATGTGCTAGTTAGCCAGTTTCGCGGCTGAAGTTTAGTATGCTCCATAGATATATACCTAGATGCCTCATTATCAACTCTCTCTATGGGCCGTGATACCTAAGCCATCTGCCATTTTTGGAACGGTCTGCGAATCTTTGAGCACATTGACTGTGTGTGTCTACAACAGCAAATTATACGCTTGTATATCTTTGAATATTCATTGATTATTGTGGTGAATGTGAGATGGCTGATGCGTCAACGTATCTGGAGCGGTCGAATAGGGATCTGCACATATCTATGGTCTGCTCATCACTCCATGGAAGAGAGGGGCGGAGTCAACAGAGCTCACTAGCATTTAAAGCAACATGAACTAGAACAGCGTGCTGAAAACAGAGCTGATTTTGACAGGGTAAAGAAGGTGTTTTTTACACTACCATTGAGAAATTTTAACCAAAGTATGTTATAGACTTTTCATTAAGACCCTAAAGAATCTTATCAACTTGTGTAAAATGGGCATCCGATGACCCCTTTAAAATAAAATATTAGAATTTATAATAGAGTAATATAAATTTAAAAATAATATTTTTATATTAATATATACAGTACTATTAAGAACAATAGAGTATATTGATAAAAATTAAATAACATATGCTGCAATTTAAGAGTTTAGGGTTTAAAATGTCTAGCTGCAAGTGCTTCTGCGCCGCAGCATTGTTTTTTTTTTTTTTAAGACGAATTGGGCCAGATTTATTAACAGTTTGCACCAGTGCACTCCGTCTTTTGGAGTTAAAATAGTATTGTCAGGATTTAGTAAAGATGCGCAGCGAAGAGTGAAGAATTATTGCTGAAAAGGTGTGGACACAGCTATTTTTGCGCTTGAACTTCTTGAATATGCATTTGTAGGAGTTTCCCTTTCAGACACAAAATTTATGGGAGGAGAATATTAAAATTAATCACACAATGCAATTTATTAATGTTTGCGCTTTCCAAATTACTGGTATTTGCGCCATTATTAAATGCCCAAAAAAAGCACGTCTTAAAGCAGGCGCTGCTCTTGGTAGATTGCGCTGGTCATTATGGAGATGATCTGGCTGCGTCTGTGTCCTTTAATGTGCAATTGTCAGTAAATCACCTGCAGAATTTTCCCCACCTGGCGCTTTTATGGAATTGTGCTCTAATGCTAATTTGCCCTGTTTAGTAAATCTGGCCCTTTGGCTGCTATGATGTGGAATATCCACGGAAATGTAACTAGTATCTGATTTTGCAGATAGTTTATTTATGAATATAAACATTTTGACGCAATGTAAAATACTTGCTCCGGTGCTTGTTTAGATGATTTTTTCCCATTGTTTTGCTTCCTGTTGTCATCTGTTGCTGTTGTACAAGCAGGGTGTGACGGTTTGCGGGTGTGGAATTTGTCCCACCCCTCCTCCTCTCTGATTGGAGGCTGACTAAAAAGTGACAGTGATGATCACTGAAAACGACTAAAATGTTATATTATGCATGCCAGGCCGGTAGATGGCGATGCCTCTTTGTTAAGAAACTTTGTTAGGCACCTGCACACATACCTAGAGACTGAACACATAATGCGCATGTGCATGATGTCACCATTTTCACAATTTCCTGTTTTTGTAGTTTACATGCTAACTATCGTTGTCAAAAAACTTGCACTTTGAAATCTGCTTTCAAAAGTTTGTATTTACAGGCAAAATGCTGTTTTCATGAACAGCAAAAATGCATACAAAGTTGTTGTCTGTTTTTAGTTGAAAATGGTGATGTGTAAACTCCCTAAGTTTGAGTATGTATGCAAACATCCTACAGGGATGAACTAAACATGCAGGTTCGATTCCATCCTTCCCTCAGTGAGTCTCAATCAATGCCAGTGAACTAAAAGCAGGAGAATGAGTTGCAATGAGCTGCTGGAAACCCGCCTTAAATTTGTCCTAATTCTGTCAGCATCTACTCTCCCGTGTCACCGGCTGAGTGACAGCCTCCAAAGCGGCAGCTAGAACAGGGTGACGTCTCAGTCTGTGGTTGTCTAAAGGATGTGGAAGCGCGTGAGATGGAGGCCGCTGATTACGATTCCTCCTCGGCTTCCTTCGTGTTGACATTTCACCGCAGAGCACCGTCCATCCTCCCCTCCAATTACTCCATCCCTTCCTGTTTCTGGACAGGGAGTGACCTTTCAATCTCCTCTAAATATCTTATTATATGGTGTCTCTGCTTTTTTTAGGCCTGGCAGGACCTGCTATACAATTACAAGACATTCACGCTTTGTTTGCTCTCTAATGAAGCGATCAGGAGTCGGACCGGCAGCCAGCACCTTAGGGCCTGCCACCATGTCACACTGAGGGAGTGGCTGCCAGGACTGCAGGCAAGTGGCTGTTAAAGTCTGGACACTAGTGGAAGAATGGGCCACATAGAGAGAAGGAGATAATGCAGAATGAGAAAAGTAACGGTCAAAGACTTGACTTATAGACCTGTACTGGATATAGCATTATAAATATAAACATAACATGTAAGTACTATACATGTTGATATGACATTATCGCAAAATAATTGGTCTCTGAAAAAATCCATATTTTAACTTTGTTGTCATTAATCAATACATGTTGTTAATAAATCCCAAATAAATAACTCATTAACAATCTGCTTTGCCCATTTTGACTTTTTCTTGTAGCAGTTTGGCATTATGCCACAAATGCTGTTGATATGTCTCAACATACCCTGAAACTAAGCATATTTAATGAACCAGATCACTCAGATGTGTTATTTACTTTTTTATTTGGATGTGTGTGTGTTGTCATTCACTTCACCGCTTCCTGGAAAACAATCCGATTTCATTCCACTCACTCAATACCTAGCGAGACGGCTTTGTTTCCAGATGTCACTGCAGAACTCAAGACACCTTAGATCAGCTCTCTGGTTAAAGACATCATCCTTCCACATCAGCTCAGAACACTATATATCCACAGGTGCAAGCAGCTCAAAATACTTACAAAACAAAAATACTTACACAGCATGAGCTCATAAAGCACAGGTCAGACAGACGTTCGTCATTCATGAAACCATATTCAATATTAAACAAGAGAAATGGCTCATGCCAATCATCTGCTTGAAACACTGCTGACATACTTATTGGATTTTACTTCCCAGGTCAGGTCTCGCTTTTGGTGACCTATATATGTCTATTCCATATCCTGTTTCACTGGAGCATGTCCAATTGGTAAAAACCTCCATTTCATACAAGGAACCTTCCAGCAGGAATCCAAGGGATGTATGGATCAATTGACCCTGGTATCCTATTGGCTTTCAGAAAATGTCAGCATGAAGGATTCATTTGTAAGGTGACACCAAGCACTGTTAATTTTTCTCCATCAACGTAACTCAATACAGAACACAGACACTTAAAATACCAATAAATCAAAAAAGAGTATCAGTGTAATCAATCACAAGTAAACTAATATAGTTTATTGATGGCATGACAAAACCATTGTATGAACTTACTGATCTAAGATGTTTTAAAAAGCAAAAAACTAACAGGTGACTGAATATTTTATTCAAAAGTCTGAATATTTTATTTTCATTGTTTTTATTTGAATAATTTTATGAATATTATTCACTGTATATTTTAAATATATTTTTATTTATTTAATTTTAAACACACAAGTTTTTCATCAAGTCACTCTTTTTTCCCAGTAAAAAAGGGATTTCTAAAATATTTCTAAAGGCATAAAAATAACTGCTGATTGTATATATTTTTGTCAGAAGTAAGATTAAAAAAAAAGTTTTTATTTTAATAATTGTATGAAAATTATCCATTAAATATTTTGAACCTATTAATTTTGAATGTAAAAATTTTAAGATATTTCAAAAGGCATAAAATAACTGCTGAAAGTGAATATTTTATTCAAAATTAAGATTTTTTAAAGTTTTTTTTTTATTTGAATCATTTCGTGAATATTATTCACTGAATATTTTGAATCGATTTTGAATCTAACATTTCTAAGATATTTTAAAAGACTTGAAATAACTGCTTACTGTGAATATTTTATTCAAAAGTCAGATTGTTTTTAATGTTTTTATTTTAATCATTTCATGAATATTATTCACTGAATATTTTGAATCTATTTTTTATTCATTTTATGTCATAAATTACATTTTCAGTAAAGTCTATAAACTTTTATTTATCAAGGACACATGATCAAACTGATCAAAAGTGACAAAGACATTTATGATTTCACAAAAGTATATATATCTGAAATGCTGTTCTTTTAAAATATAAAATAAGAATCCTTAAAGTATCATGTTTACCAAAAATATGAAACATCAGAACTGTTTATACTTATAGTTTATAGACTTCTATTAGTTTAATACTAACCAAACAATATTTTCTATCCTAAATATTATATATTTTCTTGTCCTAAAGTCCTTTTTGACAAGTCACTCATTTTCTGTGTAAAACCTTTTCAAGTAGAAAAAAAAAACACTAAGTGCACCTTTAACAAGAAAGACCTTTGTTTAAAGTTTTGCCCAACAAAAACAATTACTCCTGTAAGGAAATGTAGCCCATTTTATGTGCAGGGCACGACAGAAAAGTCTATGTAAAATGTAAGGTTGGCTGAGCAGATGCTTGCAGAGAAAGGTGAGAGTAGAGTCCAAGGCTGCAAGGCAAAACAGCAGACATGAAAGTGCAGCATCTATTTAATTTAATGGTCGCTGCTGGAGGGTCTGATGTACGGTACAGAGGGATGAAGTGAATCCTGAATGAACAAAGGAAGTAGGAAAGAGCAATCCCTTAAGACTCGCAAGGACCGGCCTGCTGTGTCCTTGGACAGGGCTCAGGACAGGTAACACATTACAAGCCATTTAATTAGACCTCGGCTGATGGATGTGACTGTTCGCAGGAAATCAAAGTATGGAACATAGATCCAGCCACTTGAATATGCTGTTCTACAACACAAGACACATGCAACACAACCCGGGATATTCCGGTGGGATTTGACGTGTATGTGGAAGAAGTCTGGGAGGGATCGAATGACTGTCTGCGGCTCTCACATTCCCTGTTACTAAAAGCAAGCGTGTGAATAAAGGCGCTCGGAAGTCGTTGAAAATGTGCGAGATGTCACACAAGCAGCAGGCGTAATTTGTGCTAATGATATTCCTAAATAATCTACGCTAATTACTGAGGTCAACCAAAATTATTCTCTCCATATGTCTGCTGTCTGGAAAATCTCCCTCTGAGAAAAAAATAAAATACATGGGCAAATGTGTGTGTGTGTGTGTTGTAGGGGACAAGGTAAAAAGATGACTGACTGCCTTTGTCACACTATTTGAGGAAGGGAATGAGTCATGCATTAGTGAAGCTGCTCCAGCTCTTGTGGCTGCCCAACGGATTTTGTGTTGATCGTGTGAAAATGACTTTTGAAGGATTGTTTTTCTCTTCACACCTGCAGCCTGTTCCATAGTCTTTCATGCGGACGAGGATGAACAGGTGTGCTACTGCTGCTTTTGGTATAAAAGAAGCTTAGTTAATTCAAATCGTCTGTCGATGCACCAAAAAAGCCCCAACACTTCCATGAAAACTCTACTATGGAAATCCAATCTGATGACGAGAAATGAAGAACATGAATGATGTGGAAATGCCTCGTAGTTTCTCAATTTAAACCACTTTTGAAGAAAGAATAATTGTGTTTATTGATTTACGGCTATGTAGGTGTATCAAGTATTAGCAGACAGACTAAATCACATTGGAATCACCTAATCCCACACTAAAGTGCTTGAAATCCCTTCACCGTTAAATACTAGCCTCCTCTTTCTTTTCTGCCAGATGTTTGTAGGTTTTTAAAAAATAATGAGATTAAGCATGTTTATTAATCTCTTTCTGCTAGTGTGTGAATGTAGATCAGCCTTCACTATGTTTGAGCTAATACTTGAGCCTGAGAATGTACAGTGCCCCTCAAAATCTGTATTATGTCGATACAAGATCATTTCAAGTCATTATCACTTTTACAACTGAGATGGAGAGTCTTTATGGTGTTGCAGGTGTGCGGTTCTGTGAAACAATTGTCTGAAGTGTTAATTGAGTTAGCGGTGCAGAAGTTGTTTTGTACTCACAGTTCTGCTGCATCGACAAACTCCACTGCTTCATAGTTCATTCATAATAAATTTTGCAAATGTTTACATATGCTGCTTGTATACTGGTCACTTTTAATTCTGGTACTGATAAATAAGCAAAGCAAATATTTAAAGCCTTATTCACACCGATTCTTCGTAGAATAGCTTCTGGCTGACAAAACTGAAAACATGCAGCTGGAGAAATTAAATCTGTACATAATCAGCGTTATTTCCAATCAGGGTCCAAAATTAACTTGCTGTACCAGCCAATGTAGGGTAAACTGAGAAAATTGATCTGCAATAAATAGTTAATGATTTAAAGGGATAGTTCACCCAAAAAATGAAAATTCTGTCAATAATTACTCACCTTCATGTTGTCCCAAACCTGTAAGACCTTCGTTCATCTTAGGAACACAAATTAAGATATTTTTGATGAAATCCGAGAGCTTTCTGACCCTGCATAGACGGCAACGCAACTGACACGTTCAAGCCCCAGAAAGGTATGAGAATAATTTTTGTGTGCAAATAGAAAACAATAAAATAAAATAATTTCTCCTCTTCTGTGTCAGTCTTCGATGTGCTTTCACGAGAGCACCACGCTGCATTTGTGTTCTGAAGATGAACGAAGGTCTTATGGATTTGGAACAAAATTTCGCTGAGAGAGATTTTATTTTATTTTTTTTTTTTTTGGTTGAACCCTTCAATTGTGTATTCTACATTTATATTACCATTTTAAATGATGTATTAATAACATAAGTGATATATTAATATAATATAATATAATATAATCACCATGTTGCAGTTCCTAATTAAGCTGCAATTTTATTTACCTGCCATTGGCATTTGGCAAATGCTAATTTTAAACCCTGTTCCCAATATATAGACATCCCACCCAAGGGAAATATGAGACAGAGTTAATATTCCTAATTTACAGTTGAATCAATGTATACAACACAAATAATATACTCCATATATTCCAGAATCGATAAGAACAAATGCATAATCGAATCAAAGGCATACATGATCTATGCGTGTAATTTCATTGTTCCATGTATCACTTCTAAAACTCCATAATAGAAACTTTGCAAATTAACTGAACTATTTTAAACAGCTTATTTAAATCTCTCCAGGTTTTTAATGAAGATGTTGTTTCAAACACTCCAACATGGTTATCTGCTCTTTTTTTAATGTTTAGAGCAGCTAACCCTATTTATCTTCATTTAGCTCATTAGGCCAGTCTCCAGAGCATTATTGTCAAAAATATGGGGACGTTAAAGCAAACACAATCTGCCTTGTGCACAAGGCCAGTTTCTGTTTGCAAGCAAAGCACAGTCGCAAAGCACAGTTTTTTATTGTACAGCATCGCAGACATTAAAAACCCACGGTTCCACCTCCCAGCTTTGGTGTAATTAAACATTTTAGATGCAAACCAAATTGCATATCTTCCAGACTTCAGTTCAGGGGTCACTTGAACCATTACTAGCTCTTTATGAACATTATCTTGTGGCCCTCACTAATTAGAGTGTTCTGACTTATCTGCATATTAAAAAGACTGCATTGCGGCGCACCACTCGTTTAGTACTTCAAACACTCAGCTCTGAGATTATCAAAGGAGAAGCCTTGAACGGCTTATTAATGTGGCCAAACAAGCCTCTTTAATAAAGCTGTTTAATCCCTACTAAAGAGCAAAACGGTACTCACGGTCACTGCAGAGGGGACCTCCGTATGTCGTCATGGTGCAGTCGCAGGTAAACCCCTCCCACTGTTGCAGACACACCCCCTGATTGGAGCACGAGTCCTCCGTGCAGGTTGTGCCAGGGCCGGCTGAAACGGGTTATAATTATTATAAATCACATAGACGTTTATCATGTCTACATCTCACAACGGTCACTAACATCAGCTGTGAGCGTGGTGACAGAAACATGGCAATGGGCAACCAATTTGGCAGTCAACTTTGTCAACAGAAATCCATAGAATTAATTGATTATAATTATGTATATTGTTATTTATAATATGTGACCCTGGACCAGAAAACCAGTCTTAAGTTGCTGGGGTATATTTGTAGCAATAGCCAAAAATACATTGTATGGGTCAAAATGATTGATTTTTCTTTTATGCCAAATATCATTAGGGCATTAAGTAAAGATCATGTTCCATGAAGATATTTTGTAAATTTCCTACTGTAAATATATCAAAACTTCATTTTTGATTAGTAATATGCATTGCTAAGAACTTCATTTGGACAACTTTAAAGGCGATTTTCTCAATATTTAGATTTTTTTGCACCCTCAGATTCCAGATTTTCAAATAGTCGTATCTCGACCAAATATTGTCCAATCCTAACAAACCATACATCAGTGGAAAGCTTATTTATTTAGCTTTCAGGTGATGTATAAATCTCAATTTTTAAAAATTGACCCTTATGACTGGTTTTGTGATCCAGGGTCACATATATAGGTAAAACACTAACAATTTAATAATGTTCAATGTAATATTTAGCAAATTACGAAATTTAAATTTAATGTTGATGCTTTTCATTGCAATGTTGTGATGCCTTGTGAGCCTTGTGTGCCTTGTAGTATTCAAATTAATTATAGTTTGTAGTGTTTTAATTTTAATTAACTGAGATTAATTAAATTAATTATAAATTAATTAAATAGTTTTTTTCTTACAATTTTAATGTGATCAACTAAAACAATAATAAAGGTTTTTAATCTTTTGCATAAAAGGAATAAGATTTTTTTTCTAATTTAATTTTAATTTTTTCAATTTTTTTTTCTAATGTTTATGATTAATGTTAATTTTGTCAGCCATTTTTTTATTTATTCTTAGTCTTTTAAATTAATCTTAGTCCTATCTCAAATGTATGTTTTAGTTATTATCATATTTAGTCAACATTGTCCGTTTTAGTCGATTAAATGTCTGAGCATTTTAGTCTAGTTTTAGTCAATGAAATCTTAGTCACATTTTCATCATGCTGATTTTTGCTCAAAATCATAATCTTAATGGTTATTGGCATTTGAGAAATTTGCACTTTCACAAAATTGCACTTTCACCAATAATCACAAATCAATAGAATGTTGACTCATACACATGAATTTTACCTTATCTAGTGTACTGATATGTTATAGTCTACTTATTATATAAATTCATATCAAAGACTTATGCACTCTCTCTGTCTACATTATGAAAACTGGTAAAACAAACAAAAAATACGATAACAGTGAAATTCCTTATAGTAATTCCAATAATTCCAAATTGCTTCTCTATTAAAACAACAGCGGTTGAGTAAGTGCATTTATTCAGCAGCCGCAAACAGAACATAGACTGGCTGAATGACACTTTCATTTAAGCCAAACATCTCACATGGAGATCGCTAAACTCCAACTTACTTGTTTGTCATGTTTTAAGATCATCGTTGGCATTTCCGTAATGAAGAGTGAGCATGTGTGCACAGCTGCCAGATTGCAAAAATTAAGCAAAACACTGGGCAGAAAATGTACCCTTTAAATGGAGAAGCTCTTATTTTGGGGATTTGAACTCTTGATATATTAATAATAATAATAATAATAATAATATGAAAAATGTACAAAAAAACTATAATAGTAATAATATAATGTAAAAAATAACAATAATTTTATAATAAAATAAAATTAGACTGACAGAAAAGTCCAAAACTGTGTAGCCCTGCGTAGTCTTTAATTGCATGTGGAAGTGGTGTATTTTGAGTTTAGGGTCATATGTTGTTATGACTGCCTCTGAACGGCTCGGAGCAGCAGTACACTAACCTTCACAGCCTCGCTCCACTTGACCCACACGGTGTAGAGCATCTGCGATCAGGTCAGGAAGCCTGCCATTCAGGTCAACTGAGGCCAGGCAGCCCTGATAACCATCCCGCGATGCTATGAGCTTGGGCAGACTATTGTACATGCTCTTCCCAACACCTCCAATGTACAGCTCTCCTACACAACACACACAGAGAAAACATACACGGTTATCAACACATAACACCATAAGGTTCATTCAGCGGATTTCTTCTTTAAAGTCAGCTGATTCTCCATCTGGGGTTGTATATCTGTCTTTACAATAAGGCAGAAGTCACTGAAGATAGTGTTGCATTTAAATTATGTTCTTCATGTTAATTGGAGCTTTATAAGGTGTGATCCTTTGGTACTCTATGATGAGCTGAATATGTGTGGTTCTCTTTTCAACCAATTCCCTGCTGATGAAGGCTAATTCCAATGAACCTTTGATGTGCAGAACAAAAAGAAAAACAGGCTTGTCATAAAACGGCATATAATTATGTAACATCAAAGTTGCCCTTGAGCAACTTTGAGGAAGAGAACATGAGGATAAGCATATGTGAAGATGAAGGAGACAGCAACCCCAGTACGATATATAGACATGTTTCTTGCTATAGGCTCCGTTACGATGCTCATCGGTGGTGTTTGAGTGAGGGACTGAATTGAAATGACTTGGCTCTTGAACACAGTACAACATGTCCCTGCGTCTGGCTCTTAAAAGCAGACTGACGAAACACTGTTCAGAGGAGGCTGTTTAGAGTCTATCTAAATTCCTGGATTGAATATAATACAATGGGCTTATATTGTAAATACAGTGTATATTCTATGCAGAGTTTGAAATGATCTCAATGGGGTATGATCTAAAGAACACAGAATGAAAAAAACATGTAGATGTACAATTTATATTTATTATTTTATTAAATAGTATTTAATAGGAATGTACTTAAATACTTATTGATAAAACTGGGCAACAGCATGTAGTAATAGCATGTAATAATAATAATAATAATAATAACAACAACAATAATGTTATATTACTATATGCTAATTTCTATATTGCCCAGTCATTTTTAAAATAATGAAATAATATAACAATGTAATGCTTTGGATATAAAAAAATTAAATAATAATAATCATCATCATCAGACAATACGCTGTGTTACCATATACAATACTGGACAGTTGTTTTTTTTTTTTTTTTGGTCATATATTATAATATAATATAAAAATATTACTATGAAATAATATAATTTTTGGATTTACAACTATGCATTAGTAGTACTACTAATATTACTATGTTTATCATATGACATGAAGTAATCAGGATGATGACTGCTAATAAAATCAACTAAAATATTGTCCTCATACATAAAATATTATACTCCATTGCTGTGTGGTTAGGAGAAACGACACAACTGATTGTACCAATATAAACAGACCCACAATTATAACATAAGTGTGCTCATGTTATACTTAGTAATTGTGTTGTTTAAGGTTCACACTCCTCTTTCATTCTACTCTTATTATTTCATTTTTTCATTTTGCAAACATACGTCGGGGAAAGCATCAAAGATATATGGGGACCTTCAGATAAACATTCAGCAGGCAGACCATGTTTAGAGGGCATTGTTTGCCAGTGAAATGCAATTTCCAACTGAGCTCTGCCGGCAAGACAGGCAATTATGCGTTAAAACTGACAAGCAAGAACACATATGGCAATTTTCGTCCTACGGTCGAAGAGTGCACTCTCTCACTGATTGTTTGCTGAAATATGCTCTTTTTCCACTCCAACTGAATAAGCCCAATTAGACCACCATTAAAAGCCCCGTTCATCTAAACCTCTGCACTTTTTAATTTTACCTCACTACAGATAAGTTGAATTCTTTCGTTCTAACTTTTCCCTTCCATTAAGAGCCCCTCAACCTGACTCACTTCAACTAACTACCTGTAATTGCCCTCAGTGCCTCTTCAATGGAATCCTGACCGGCTATAGCTCCGCCCCTTATGTTACAGATTACATAATCATAGCCATTATTCAATTCAATACAACAGGTGTTACTGGCTGAATCTTAATCGAGCTTCTAAAAGCACTGAACGTCAAAGTGCATTTAGGACCACAAAAACATGTTCCTCGATTCATTTTTATAAAATGTCTATTAATATTATTCTTCCAGTGAGTCCAGGCTTCAACACCTAATCAAGACTTCAAGAGGACTAATCTATAATTGATGCGCTGCATGCGGTGCATTTCATGTAGAGTGTACAAAATAAGGCCTGAAACTCAGAAAAATGAAGACTTTTTTTTCTTTTTGAAACAAATGGTCTGTGAATGGAGGTGCTTAACCTTCAGAAAATGTTCATAGTCAACCTCTAGAGGTCAAACTAAATAATATATGAGGTATTTCAATCTATTCATTCATATTTTATTCATTTTATATGAGGTTTGCCTTTTTTGCAGCCTTGCTACCAAAATTTAGGTTGATATGAATGAGAATACTAACAGATAGAAACCTACAAGGACAACAGACTTATTTGAGTAAATAATAATAATAAATTATTATTATTATAAAAAAATACATAAATAAAAGAAAACTGATGATTGGTAAGAAATAAAGAATTGGTAATAAATAAGTTACAAATTAATTATATATATATATATATATATATATATATATATTAAACTAAATTATATATTATGAAAAAATTGTGTAGAAATAATTTTCACTGAGAAATTGACAGCAAATTTCAGAAATGGCAAGTAACACATAATTAATTCTAAAATTCTGAAGCGGAAAGAAAGAAATAGTATTTTCTTGTAAAACATATTTGAAAAACAGGAAAATGCTACACAGAAATACAATCATACAAGCTACATACATGCTACAATCTATTAGAAAGAAAAACACAATAGTAATTTTTTTATCAATAATATTCTTGTTCTTTTGTCACTTTTTTCCCCAAAGTAGAGAACAGAGAGGAAACGTTCAACGGGGTTAAAAAAAACAAAAAAAAACACAGGCTGGATCTGAACTCACATGAGAGCACCAAGGCTCAATGTCTGGGCTAACCACAAAAAAATAACAAATAAATAAATTAAATAAAAATAATAGCAACAAAAAATAAACTTGTCTTACATTCACAGATGTTGTGTCTATGCCAGCTCATCCTCACAATAAATCCCATCTCACAGTTCAGAATCCGGCGCTGCGCTCAGAGAAGAAAAGCTCAGTCTGCTTCACACAGAATAGCCCATGCATGGTTATTAGCTCTGTATGTCTCACTGTTATGCAAAGACTATTAAGCAGACTTCAATCACAATATTCAATTATACACCCAATAGTTTTTTTCATTAGTCATTCAATGGATGGCTGGGCAGCGGGAGAGCGGAGCTTCTTTTGTGGGCGAGAGGGAGGAAAATCAATTGCTTTCATATGAAGGAACTGCAGGGAGATTGTAAAAATGACATCTCCAGTCATGCGTCTCTGTTGAGTAATGACGAAGCAATATCCCTGCTGGATAAAAATGGAAGATGGGGGGAAAGCAAAAAAGAAACACCTTTGGCTGTGCTCCATAACCGGCGGACAGACCAGATTAAAGCTCCTATAAAAGAATCCCATCAGCATCTCCACGTGTTGGGGATCTAGGGAAAGGTGTCACCATAGTATCACTAGTAGCAGTTGATCATAAGCGGTGTGTTAAGGGACGAATCACTATCGCCTGAAGTATTCAGCTTTGGCATGTAAATTCTGCACCATTTTGCTACAGACACAATACCTAAGTGATCATACTTCCAATTTCCAACTGGTGGACGAGTTGCAGAAAGTCATATTTAGGAACCAGAGTATAACTGAGACTAAGGGAGCAACCATTTAAAACACAAAGGTTACCATGTAGAACACATAGCAAGCTAATAACATGCTCTGACAACCACTCTTAAAGGGGTCATCGGATGCCCATTTTCCACAAATCGATATAATTCTTTAGGGTCTTAATGAAAAGTCTATAACATACTTTGGTTAAAATTTCTTAATGGTGGTGTAAAAAAACACTTTCTTTACCCTGTCAAAATCAGCTCTACATCCCTTTAAATGCTCATGAGCTCTGCTTGCCCCGCCCCTCTCTTCGGTGGGGTGACGAGCAGTACTGTTTACTTTAGCCGCGAAACTGGCTAACTAGCACGTTATTAGGAAAGGTGATTTGCAAAGATTCATAAAAAAACCCTTATACTCACTTCTTCTGTAGATAAAGCTGGATCACGAATGACTCGCGCGAACATAGATGCATTTAGGCAAATCAGGGATCGGCACATTCACTTCAAAGCGAAAGTAACGTTAATCCTCTGTGTCTTCAGCGGCTCAGATGTCGGGAGTAAATGATGACTGCTTTATTTATTACATCCAACAACAAAACGCCTCAATTGCTTAATCGGAGACATGTTGTCTTCCCCTGCACCGGAGGTGGACAGCTCTCAGGGTGGGTCTAAGGTAAGACGGCCTTGTCAATCAACTATCTTGGGGGGGGGGGGGGGGCCTGTACAGAACTACGTCATTCTGATAGGGCTCTCAGAACAGCCTGATTTGAGAAAGAGGATTTAAAAAAACCACTGGGTCGATTTGTACACACACTTCCAACACACACTTATGTTCAAACAACTTGAAAAGTGAATTTTGCATCCGATGACCCCTTTAAAAACATACTAAAATGTTAAAACTGACTTGATTAATGTTGTATTTATTAACCCTTGACCTCCACATTAACTTTACTAATAGTAATGTCTGTGTATTTGTGTCAGCTTCAGCTATAGTTTTAAGGACTAAATGACTCAAAAAGCAATCTAAAACCTAATAAATAAACTACTGTGGAACAGGTTACATATTCATTGAATAAGTTAAACTACTTAGTGAAGGACACAATAGTTTAGGGTCAAATGTTGGTTTGTAGTTACTTATGATAGTGAATTTGTAACAATTTCGGCTATATTTTTGGGGACCAAATGCCTGCACAAAATATTTCTCCAAGTATGCACACTTTTGGACTATATGCCCTAATGGACGCTGTTCAGTGCAGCTATGTGAACTTAAATAAACCGCAGCTGACCTGACTGAATATGAACGCGTGTTGTTTTTCTATTCAAAATATCATAAATTACAGATTGATTATTTAGCACTTCTGACTTAAATTAAGAAATTATGGTCACTGCAACCAAGTTTTATAATAAACAGTGGTCAAATATCGAAGCTGGAGTCTTTAATTATTAATTCTTTTTTTAATTTAATTCTAATGATACAACAAAAATGTGAGGCTGATCTTTGCGTTAAGAGGTTAAAAAATAAATAAATATAATAATAATAATAAATAAAAAATAAACATACATGGATGATAGATAGATGGACAGTTGGACAGATAGATAGATAGAGAGAGAGAGAGAGAGAGAGAGAGAGAGAGATTGTGATTATCTGCTGCATTCAAAAAATTTAAATTAAATAAAAAAATGTTATAATTATTAAAAAAGTATTTAAAAAGTTTGAATTGGGTATAGAAAAAGATGTTGAGAAATGTGAGAAATGTTGCTAGATGATGATGCTTTGGTGTTTGCCAGAACGTTGTGGTTGCTACAGTGTTTTGTGTAATGCTATTTGCTGCTTTGTGGTTGCTTGCTTAGCCACCTGAACATTCTCTATGATATCCTGGTCTTTAGATATGGCTTGGGTCTTTCCTTCAAATGTAAGTAAATGCAAGTGTTATCATCTGCCAGGTGAAAACTGTGTATCTAATTGCTTAGAAAAGTAATAGCACAGTTCTCCTTAACATGCCGCATGATCTGAGGCATCATTTGTTCAGCGTTTACTACTAATGCTAGGTTCTCACCATGATATAAAAAAAGTGTGTGTGTGTGTTAAGGAGAACTTTGTCTCGACTGAATTGGCCACCAACAGCTCATTAATAAACTCATTGACATTCACATTTTATAGCAACACCTGGATTTTCCTCACGCCAGGGGGAACAGGAAAGCAATTTGGTTTCAAGTCAATAAAACAAATTTTCAGAAAACATTTACAGGGGCTGGATAGCAGTTCCTTGAGGATGGAAAAAAAACTCAATTATCGGACAGCGTGGAAAGTGGCTTGTCACGAGCGCTCTCCACATATGCTCATTTCAACACACATAACAGGTCAAGCGTCACTTTCCACTGGCTCCCTCACGGAAAACAACACCACATCTCAGCACCTTCCCGTCTGAGGATGTTCATTTTACACTTCACAGAAGAGCACTGGACCCTGGGGATTGTTACGCCACTCTCCATTCTCTCCGGCATAATTGCTTGAACAATTACAACTGACACGCAGTGCGAAGTTGCTCTTTTGATGTTTAAAGGACTGGGGCAGCCAAATAAAAAAAGACCTTGGAGCCTGACAGAAGGAGTTTGCACTTTATAGCCTTATTTGATTTTGGCCTTTATTACTCTTGTACTTAAAGCAACATGTTGACGTACAATTAGATTTTTTGTGCTGGAGACTTTGTAAGCTTTAAAACTTTTCCTTTCTCACAGTCTTTATCTAAGCATCATGGTTAGCGAACCATGAGCACTGTCAAAAAATGATATTTGGCGTACATAGTGTAGAAATATACTTGTGTATATACTTATGTATATACATATCGGTGTGCTTGTGTGTGTGTGTGTGTGTGTATATATATATACACATACACACACACACACACAATCCCAGCTACTTGTTCTATTAGGCACACCTCTTCAACTGCTTGTTAACACAAATATCCAATCAGCCAATCACATGGCATCAACTCAATGCATTTAGGCATGTAAATGTTGTCGAGACAATGTGCTGAAGTTCAAACCGATCAGAATGAGGAAGAAAAATGATTTAAATCACTTTGAACCTGGTTGTTGGTGCCAGACAGGCTGGTCCGAGAATTTCCAAAACTGTAGATCAACTGAGATTTTCACACACAAGCATCTCTAGAGTTTACAGGGAATGATCTGAAATAGAGAAGATATTCACTGAGCGGCAGTTCTGTCTGTGAAAATGCTTTGTTGATGCCAGAGGTCCGAGGAGAATGGCCAGACTGGTTTGAGCTGATAGAAAGGCAACTAAACACTCGTTACAACCAATTTACCCAGAAGAGCAACTGAACACACAACACGTTGAACCTTGAAGCCAATGGACAACAACAACAGAAGATCACACCAGATACCACTCCTGTCAGCTACCTGTAACAACAGAAAAATGAGGCTATAGTTCACACTAGCTCACCAAAATTGGACAGTAGAAGATCAGAAAAAAGTTGTCTGGTCTGATGAGTATTTCTGCTGCGACATTTAGATGCTAGTGGCAGAATTTGGTGTAAAGCATGGATCTATCCTGCTTTGTATTAATGGTTCAGGCTGATGATGGAGTAATGGTGTTGGGGATATTTTCTTGGAACACTTTGGGTTTTTTAGTACCTGAGCATTGTTACTGACCGTGTCCATCCTATTATGACCACTACGTACCCATCTTGTCATGGCTAGTTCCAGCTGGATAACGCGCCATGTCACAAAGCTCAAATCATCTTCAACTGGTTTCCTGAAGATGGCAATGAGTTCACTATACTCAACCGTAGTGACGATAGTATAAGCGGAATAACTGACTCCGGGCCATTGAATTATTAGAAAATAATGCACACCTGAGGTGGGGATCCATGATATATGGTGGTGTTATATTTTCTAATAATTCAACTGCCTATTGTCTATTATTCCAGTAGGTAACATTTTATTTTAGGGTCTCTTAACTAGTTTCATATTAGCATGCATATTACTAGAATATTAGCCATTTATTAGTAGTAATTAAGCACATATTAATGCCTTATTCTACATCCCTAATCCTACCCCATACCTAAACTTAACTACCTTACTAACTATTAATAAGCAGCAAATTAGGAATTTATTGAGGGAAAAGTCGTAGTTAATAGTGAATAAGTGTTCCCTATTCTAAAGTGTTACCCCCTTAACCCTACCCCATACCTAAACTTAACTACCTTACTATTAATAAGCAGCAAATTAGGAGTTTATTGAGGGAAAATTCTTAATTAACAGTAAATACGTGTTCCCTAATCTAAAGTGTTACCATTATTCCTTACTTATTATATTATATAAGTTTATTATTTTTTTAAACAACTGACACTAATTACTACATGTTAATTCATAATTATTATTATTATTAATTAATATTTATAACTTAATACATATAATATTTTTGTGCAGTTGCAACACAACATTTTATAACCTCAACAGAGCACGTCATTAAATGTTCAAAAGGACAAATCGTCTGATATTTTTAATAGACTTAATAGAGTCTTGCCAACTATTGTTTTCCTTCTGCTGACACGACACAGTAATAAATCTAACAGTAAAATGTCTAATTTTTTTTTCACTTTAGGAATTGTTCCAATCTACCACATTACTAGACAATCAGCATTTTCAGAAAGGCAGCGGACACTGTAAAATCCTTGACCAATTTTCCTTACATCCACTTCTGTGGTTAGATTATGTGGTCTTGACAAACAAAGGGGTTTCTGTTTTCTTTTTGTGAACTTGTCTCAGCTTTCTTCTAGTGTCGACTAAAACACAAAACTAAGGACTGACTGCCAAGATTTCCACTAAGATGCCAGTGAAAACTGGCAGAATAGAGAAAAGCCTAAGATATTGCTATGGCAATAGTTGCTGATGTCTTTTCAATCAAAATATTTCATTCCAACACACAAGAAAAGAACTAATATACATGAGACTCATGTTTCTACACTTCATATGAAGAAAAAGTTCATTTTTGTGCCCAGAGTCAAGCAACACCTGCTTAAGATAGCAAAAACAGGTTTGGAAGCACTAAAAATTATGCAAAAGTCAGTGGCGTGTTGTTGTTGTTTTTTTTCTCTTTCCCCGTAGGCACTGCTCTTTGTTCTTCTAATTACAGCCGAAACAGCGAAAAACGACAGCAATGGTGAGAAGTACTGGAAGGTAGATTTCAGAAGCAACATGATTTAAACAAGGAGCTGGAAGCTGTGTAAATACCCATCAGGAAAGATACTCATTAAAGTTGAATGCATGCGTTTGAAATCAAACCCAAGACGAGTGTAAAACAGCAAATATGTATCTAAGCGTACCTAAGAATGAGATAACAGTTGATAACACTCATAAAACTTCAGCCTAAACAACCATAGAGGGTGTAATGATGGAAGAAAGATCTGGTAAACTGAAAATCAGAAGTGTGGCTCTTAATGACTGTTAAAAGAAATAGAAAATCTTGTTATCATTCAATTCATGTCGTTTCAAACCTGTATGATTTTTTGAAGAATCTTGGTAACCAAATCCCTTTGATTACCATTGACTTGCATTGTGTGGACAAAAAAAGCGAAAAGCTGTGTGTTTGTAGTAAACAAATCCATCATTAAGACATTTTTAATTTCAAACAGAGTCCTCTATCCATAATATTTCTTTCTCCAGTGAAAAAGTTGTCTCGTCTAAATCAGGAGAGAAAAACAGTATGCACAGACCAAGCACTGCAGATTTTGATATGAGAGGACAAAAGGAGATGAACGTTTTCACTGGAGGAAGTGTTATTATGGACTGAAGGTATGTGAATTAATGTTTTTATCAGCTGTTTGAAAGCTCATTCTGACGGCACCCATTCACTACAGAGGATCCACTGGTGAGGAAAAGATGTAATGCTAAATTTCTCCAAATTTGTTCTAATGAATAAACTCATCTACATCTTGGAAGGCCTGAGGGTGAGTACATTTTCAGAAAATTCTCATTTTTGTGTGAACTATTCTTTTAAGACGTACAATTACATGTATGCAATATCACTCAGCTCATGAAACCAAAAAAGTGGACATTTTACTAAGTCAAAACAATCAAGGCATCTCAAATATGAATATGTATTGACTCTAAGATATATGGTAAAGTATTCTGAAAAGTGTGGATGAAAGGAAGTACCTTTGAGGTCCAGGTTGCGGGCTCCATTGGAGTGTTGTGTGACCGTGCGGGAGTCGATCTTGAGCGTGTGCACGTTGCTGTCATCGCGGGACACCATCACGTTGTGCCACTGGTTGTCATTGAGCGGCTTGTCGGAGTTGCCCTTCATGAGCGACGGCCCATTTCCCAAGTCAAAAACATAATGGATGTACCTGCAATACATCAGTTCCCCTGTCAATCAAACAGCCCAGTGGAATCAGACAACCCTCTTTAGGATGACGATACTGCCTTTTTGCTTCCAAATCAATATCTGTAATAAGGCTTGAAATACTGGCACAGACAGACTTCCATCTTGTCAGATGCTCAGAGTGCAGCCACAGTAAACAGCTTACAGTCTTCAGCAAAGTATCCTTTCAACTTCAACGCATTGTGGCTCCATATATTTTAAAACCAGTCAGAAGTAGCACGGGTATATTTGTAGCAATAGCCAACAATACATTGTATAGGTCAAAATTATTGATTTTTCCTTTTTGCTAAAAATCATTAGGATATTAAGATCATGTTCCATGAAGATATTTTGTCAATTTCCTAACGTAAATATATCAAAACTTAACTTTTGATTAGTAAAATGCATTGCAAAGAACTTCATTTGGACAACTTTCAAGGCGATTTTCTCAATATTTAGATTTTTTTTGCAACCTCAGATTCCAGATTTTCAAATAGTTGTATCTCAGCCAAATATTGTCCTAACCTAACAAACCAGCTTTCAGATGATGTATAAATCTCAATTTCAAAAAATTGACCATTATGACTGGTTTTGTGGTCCAGGGTCACATATTATATAGGCAATTCTTTTGATGCTTTGAAATTGTTTACTTATATTTCACTTCACATATTTATCTGGTATAATTTGAAGATTTATACACATGTTTGTCAGTGATAAATGCGCTTTGGCTGATAACTAATATGCCAATATTAGTTAAGCATAAGATATGCTACAATATCAGTTAGCAGCTAGTATTTGATTTTTGAGCATTTATTTACTGTTTCCTTAGAACTCAAAAAAAAAAAAACATACTTACAAATCACTGAAGTTTCCTTATTAAATTAACACTAGTGGCACTAAAACGCTAATAACTTTTATACCTTTTCACACTAATTGTGATTACAATTATCAATTAACAAAGACTTATTTTTACACATTTCCTTGCACAAAAATATGTTATGACCTCAACATTTTTTCACAATAGTGCATGATTTGTAAACTAACACATTCTGATGTTTGCATCACATAACCAGTTCCATATGATTAGCTCTTCTGATTAGTAAAATTGCTCAGGAACTCACCTGGTACAGCTTTGCACTTGTGATGAGCAGTGCTCATGTAACGCAAGTCAAGATAAAAAGGCTTGAAGCAAGCTAAAACAGTATGGTTGCTTCAGGAATGTATTTGTACCTCACGTTTGCTTGTGTTAACACTATCTGTTAGGGTTACGGTAGGGTTTATTGTAGGTGGTGGTGTATTTTCAAATGCAATAGAAGATTAACCTATTACAAACTGCCATGATACGTACAAACACCAACATAATAAAACTTCGCCAGATTCATGTTCATGCACCACTGGACATTTCGCTTTGAAAGTGTCGCGAAACGTAAAGCATAGCACCATTTTGCAGAAATGTCACCACAGGCAAGTTTTTCCAATGAGCCCAGGTTGGATAATTTCCAAATCTTTCAAGAAAGACTTAC
This sequence comes from Tor tambroides, assembly GCA_021397915.2. Taxonomy (NCBI): domain Eukaryota; kingdom Metazoa; phylum Chordata; class Actinopteri; order Cypriniformes; family Cyprinidae; genus Tor; species Tor tambroides. Next base: position 129,296 of record JAFVLL020036814.1, on the reverse strand, counting down.
CGTGAGCTTCGGGTTGTTTAACAGTGAAATATGCCTTATGAGAAATCATCTTTCCTCATAGAATGGGGAATTTCAGCAATAGAGCTCAAAAGTAACTGCAGCAGTAGTTCAATCCCTCATAAGACATTGAATACACTGTCTTGTAGCTTTTTTATGCTTTTCAAATACTTTTTTGCTTTCAATTGAATGTTATAATACTGTGATTCATCACCGAGCTGTTTGTGTGGCTTATAACTCTTTATTGTAGAATTGTCTGAAATGCTTAAATGTGAAAAATACTTCCAGAACTAAGACACTCTTGCGCTGTATTCAAACCAATGCCAAAAAAAAAGCAGTGTTCGATACCAACAAGGTCATGGAGATATACAGTGCACTGCTAATATTTATTCAAACTACTGTATAAACATTAGAATTTGCAAATGCTGGAAGTTGCTCTCAGTTCATACATCAAGATACTGCAGAGAAAGAAAGAAAGAAAGAGAGAGAGAAAGAAAGTGTGCTCATTAGCGCTCTCTCATTTCACATGCTTGTGCAGACTCCGGTGAGAGGCAAGGCCACCTGCTGTCTAATTGCTTACTGAATGACTGACTTTCTGGACCACTGCGGCTGAGGAAGTTAAACATCTGAGGCACCTTCCCCTTTTCACTATTCGTTTTTGCCCAATGGAATAAAAATCCATCAGCAATTCAGGTTGTTGTACCTGCTATGTTTGGCATAAGCAGCATGATTGAACTGAAAAATCTTTTACTAGACTGGTGGGAAAAAATATCTGATCCGAGACTGCGGATCTCCCACGTGGCGGCTTTGGCATGTGGGTTGGGAACAGAGTGGGCTGCCAATAAATAGAATACCGTTAATCAAATAACACTTACATTACATGTGATTAAAAGCTGCTCTTTTTTCATCAAGGTCACCAGTGCTTACTTTATCTTTTCGAAATGGATTTGCACTTTTCTTGTGAGCCGATTACAGTATCTGAGGCTTAGAATAGCGATCCACGCAATCATGCCTCTGAAATTGCTCTTGATTGACGAGCAGACATAGTCATCGGGTGTACGCTTGAGAGTCAAAGAATAACTCAGGGTGAGCCCCTTCCTAGCAGATACCGATCAGCATTTACGCATAACCAAAAGCAACTCATGCAGAATTTGTTTAAATTTAAATATGGCCCCTATCCTGTGATGATTCATCAAGCGATTCTCCTCCTCCTTGTACCTTTAACTAAATGCCAAGGAGACAAATGTGCGAATCTTATAATGCGACTTGACTCACCCTCCCACGGCTATGATTCACATCCAAATAATGTCTCTTAACTAATCGCAAACTTAAACGCGCTGTTTAGCGTGGCGGCTTAACTTCATCTGGATGTCTCTCATATTCTGAAGTGTGTACCTAGCTGCTTGCATGTGATCCCTCGAATATCTGCAGTGTCTTCTGGGAGGTTCTGCAATAATATCTGCATCTCGCTCTCCTACAGAAACAACTGCGCGTTAGTTCTGTCGGAAAAGGCCTTTGAGCTCTAACTCTCTCGGGACTGATGTCTGTATGCTGAAGGATGAGATCACCAACAATCTGTGTAATGTACTGAAGATGAACTTTGAGCTGTCAGTGGGAATGTCTCAATATCTGGATTTATCATTTCACATGGGTGGAAGAGAATAAGAAAAGACTTGTTTTCAATCTCAAGGGCTTTTTCTTCCTCTCAGTGGTTTTTACAGAATCCCACCCACCCCGGTTCAAACCTATAACTGATCTAAAAATTACAATGCTAATTTGGTGACATAAAAGACGGATTTATTAGGTTAACTATTCCTAATAAAATATTTATTCCAAAAAAAAGTATTGTGAGTCATATTCAGTGAGTTCGTTCAGCAAAGGATTCATCAAGCTGTTCCAAAACGTATTGAATCTTGCTAAATACTGCCTACGCAAACAGCTAACTTGCTAACTGAAATGAAACCTTTTAAGTGATTGATTTGGAACACTCCACGCTCAAAACTCAACTTAATTTCAACAGAGTTTGACTAAAAACACAATACACAAAACATGAAGTGGCCAAATCATGAAGTCTTAGTAGGGAGCATAATTAAGATGCCTACCTTTAAAGGTTTTTGCGAAATTCATTAAACAAAACAAATTTGTTCATGAAACGGACTACACTAGATAAGCTGCATATTTTTAAATGCAGACAACAAATATCACACAATATGAGATAGTATTGTCTTAGCATTATTTCACAATACACAGTCTTTTTCATCATATTCAAATGAGATGACAAGCGAACGATTTAGAGAATAATATAATTTCCTTTGCTATAGCGCCGTAGAATACTTCAGGAAACTTCACTTTCTGCTAAGGTGCCTTTCTCTCTGTCTCTCAGGCCTCAGGCTTTCCATCACGTATAGCTAAGGCTTAACTTTATATTGCATTCTAATTTCTTCTCTCTCTCTTTTCTCAATCAGGTAGTTCTCAACGTTATTATCATTTCATAATACCCTGCCTATTTCAGACATTTCTAGTTCCTTATTTGTGCAGTAATGTTAAGAAATCTCCTATTCCCATCTCTTCTTTATAGTTCCCATCTCAGCTTCACACTTTAATTAAATGGCTTTTATAAACAGGATTTTAATGCTTAATGCTGTTTTTTAGTAATATGAGCATGGCTAATAGTGACGAGCTCCTATGACTAAGCCAAAAAGTCCTTTAATAATGAACAAATTTTGTTCAATTAACTTTTGCTCTGATTGGTTTGAAACAGCAGAGGGCGGAGTTAAACGCTGAATCATACAATTCAGCCATTTAAATATCCCATGAAATCAGTTGGTCACATTTTTGTTTTCTAAACACATTTCCTATTGGACATTTGGGCAGAACATTTATTTTTTAATGAAGTAGGAGGGGCTTTTTCACTTGAGAGCATTTGATTGGACAAAAATGTGTATTTTAATATTAATATTTGAATAGGATTTTTTTTTCTTGAATATTTTTGGTATGTTTTCACAGAAGAAAAAGGCTGTGAATCAGTGCTGTTACTGTTAAACAAACTATTAAAAACCATTTTTGTCAACTGAAAATTGAAATAAAAAAAACAAAATGTTAGCTGAAAATGTAAGCTTAAAAAAAACTTAAAAATTGGAAATGTTGCCTTTGCAACAAACCGAAATAAAAAAGTTTAAGTTGAAATACTTACATTACTAAAATTAAAATGAAAAATAAAGCTAACAAAAATATTAAAATATACAAAAATAAAAGTTTATTATCATATAAAATATTAATAAATAATATTATAGAAATAATGCAAAAATACCTCTGCTGCCAATTTTAAATGTTTATATCTGTCAAAGTTTTTTTTTTTTTTGTAAATGCACTAAAAGCAACAATATTTAAATTTTAATTTCATGGGGCTGTAGGGCAAGTCGTTCAAACTTTGGAATATAATCCTTCTTTTTGTTTTTCACTCACTCACTCACCCCTTCACAAGCTCGATCACGATAAAGTCACTGCCATCTCCAGAGTTAAACAGCATCAGACCATCAGGGCTGGTGGTCTTGAACTGGAAGAAGAGGTGCATGGAGGCGTAGGCCTGCAGGGTGGACAGCGCCGCATAGCTGGCTCGATTCCGGAAGCTGACTGGATCTGCCACGATGCGGTGCATGCCGAAACGTGCGTTGAGCTCGCAGTAGGAGATGTCACCATTCTTGCACTGGTCTAGGTACGGCATGCCGTTGAAAGAGAGGCCCTGCAGGTGGCCGATGAAGTTGGAAGGCATGACTGAGATAAAGCGCCGCTCGGTCATGATGCCCGTCTCTATGTTGTGGAACTCCAGCTGCGTGTGTGCTCCGCTCATCTGGCCTGTGGCGGAACCAAACATGCTCGATTAGTCAGGTCTGGGAGCTGATGATATGAGGGAATGGCGTGCTGCCTGAGCCCATCCCAAGGCAAGTACAGCTTTTGATGTTCAATTCAGAGTTGGATGTGCGGTAACGCTGAACTTGCAATATTGCAAGATGAATCTAAACCTGAAAAACTGTACTATATATAATCCACAACTATAAATGAATAAAACTCTACCATAACAAGGCATGATGTGACAAGTTTTAAGAGTCAAGCAAGTCTGTATACACAGAATGTAAAAATCCATATGGTAACTTTCTGTGAGAACTGTAATAAAATTTAAGTCTTTATTCACTGAAAATTGTGAGTCATTATAGAAATAGCGATTTCTGAGCTAACTATTCTTCAGAGTCAAATGTATCAGGGGAATGGATGATTCATTTCACAAAAACAGCCTGAAAAGATTGATTCAAAAATCTATTTGCAGACCAATTAGATTTCATTGTTTCACAGTGGGAGTTGCTACCCTGCAATTAACAAGATGTCAACAAAATGTCTGAAATGCCTCTTCTCATTTAGTCACTTTAATAGATCACGTCTGATTAGGATACAGTAAGCGTGTTTACACGTACTTTAAATGTTTAATTCTGGTCAAACCAAAGCAAAAATATTTTGAAATGTCATGTAATGTGCACTGCGCTTAACCCTGGGTTATCGTCGCTCTAAACACCACTTTTTAACTATTTCAAGTGTGAAAAGCCCTTGTGTGTACTACCTACCAAAAGTTTGGGGTTGGTAAAAACTTTTAATGTTTATGAAAGAAGTCTCTTATGCTCACCAAAGCTGGTTTTATTTGATAAAATAAAAAAATAATAATTTTATTTTTCTATTGTAGTATTTTTTAAACATAATTTATTGCTGTGATGGCACAGCTTTCAGCATCATTACTCCACTCTTCTGTGTTACATGATCCTTCAGAAATCATTCTAATATGCTAATTTGATGCTTAAGAGACATTTCTTATTATTAACAATGTCTTTGATGAAAGTTCAAAAGAACAGCTTTTATTAGAAATATTTAGTTTTATAACAATGTAAAGGTCTTTACTGTGACTTTTAATCAATTTAATGTACCCTAGCTGAATAAAAGTATTAATGTTTAAAAAAAATCTTTTTTTTTCGGGATTCTTTGAAGAATAAAAAGTTTAGAAGAACAGCTTTTATTTGAAATATGAATCTTTTGTAACATAAAAAATGTCTTTACTCTCACTATTGATTAATGTATGAAGAAAAGTATTAATTTTCTTCAAAAACAATCCTACTTTTTTCAAGATTCTTTGATGAAGAAAGTTCAAAAGAACAGTTTTTATTTGAAATATAAATCTTTTGTATTTGAAATGATCCTTTGTATCATTAGAAATGTCTTTACTGTCACTACTGATTAATAATAAAGTACTTATTTAAAAAATAAAATCTATCTGACCCCAAACTTTGAGTATACTTGGACATACAGACTGTGTCGCCTACGCAAAGCACACTGAAGCTTGATTATAACTGTAATAACTGTCCGTATACAGTGTGTGTGAGGTCTTCCTCTCACCCTCCACGGTCACATTGTCAACAGAGAGCTGCAGGCTCTTCCCACGGCGCACCACCTTCACAGAGTGCCACTCATTGTCATTCAGCTTCTGCCCTGCGAACAGAGTCTCCGGTCCTTTACCTGCAGAGAGAGAGGGCCAAAGTCACACATCGCTGCAAGCTTCCTGTCTTATCAATCCAGCACAGTCTACCTCACAGGCCTGCTGCTCTCACCTCACACACACACATACAAATACAGAACTGACAGGACATATCTACAAACTCAAACATTTCCAGAGAGAGCACACAGACCCATACCGACACTCATGAGCATACCTACACATTCAAACGCGCTCATTTACATTTCACACAACCAGGCGCCCACACAAAACATACATACCGACACGCTCCTTAAGGAGAATCGTGACACGTACATATGCCGTTCTGCTAACTCGTTCTGTGAGCCTCTATAGGGTAAATATAATGTATTCTTTAAGACATATGGACCAGTATTGACATTCTACCTTTGAAAAAATATGGTTCTTTAAAAGTTTTTTACACATAGTAACAGTTCTATTATCACCCTGAAGAACCCTTTTGTGCTGAAATGGTTCTATGTGTTGAGTTTGGGGTTCTTTATTCCCGCCTTTTTGTTTTTCAAATCTGTAACTGTCAAAACTCAATGATTTTCTGCAGCTCAACCATTCAACTACACATACTGCCAACACACTCTCAATAGATAAATGATTTCATTCCTAAAATGTCTATAAAATTTGAACTTTTAAATGTAATTGGTAACTGTTTCCTATCAATCATGTCTTTTTCTCTTTTTAGTTATTTTAACGGAACATGTAAATGTGAGCAACTCAGTTGAGAATACTTTTCTCCTCTTCTCCACCAAGTAACAGGTATATTACATAAATGATCCATATTGTTATTGTATACTCATACATGCATGGATACATATATCTTTAGTGTCACGTAATCCTTCAGAAATCATTCTAATCTTCTGATTTGGTGCTCAATCAACAGTTCCTATTATTATCAATGATGAAAACAGTATTTTTAATATTTCAATATTTTAAGGTGACTGTGTACTGTGTAATTTTTCAAGATTCTTTGATGAAAACATAGTTTAAAAGAACAGCATTTATTTGAAATAAAAATGTCTTTACTGTCTCTTTACTGATTTATTTAATGCATCCTTGCTGAATAAAAAATAAATAAATAATTCTAACTGACTCCACACATTTGAACTGTAGTATACATGTATATACTGTTCCCTGCTGGTGGAATGACCTGTCCAACTCGATCCGAGCTGCTGAGGCTTTAGCCATCTTCAAGAAATGGCTGAAGAAAGATCTCTTCCATCTACACTTGACCTTCTAACACTAGCACTCTCTATTCTATCTACTCGTTTTCTTTTTATTTATTGAAAAGAAAAATAACTTGACTCTCTAACACTTACACTCTCTATTCTATTTCTATTCTAACTACTTGTTTTCTTTTAATTGATTAAAAAAATGACCCTCTAAAACTAGCATTCTCTATTCTTTTTCCTTGATTTATTATTATTTGTTGATAAAAATTGACTCTCTAACACTAGAACGCATGAACACACGTGTACTGTGTTAGATGAACTGGGACTTGTCACACAGCACTTACATAATATTGCTTTTTTGTTGGTTTGATTGCTTCTGTTGTTCTATATAGTATATATTAGTGCTGTGTATCACCAGCAAAGTCACGATACGATACGTATCACGATACGGGACTGCACTGAATTTCACCTCAGAAGAGTTTAGTAAAGCAGCTGTTTATTAAACACTGCATGCTATAGGGCCATTGCTAACTATAGGCAGAGCAGGCAGTTGACCTCTGCATTATGAAGGGCCTCCATAACTGTACCACAGTACAATATAGATAATGGCATATGTTTAATGTTTACATTGGGCACTCCCCACCAGGTAAAATATTCTGATTGTTTGCATCTTGTTTTTAAGCCCATAAATAATAATGTACTCGTTCTAATAAATTTATATTGTAATGTACTCATATTAATATATTAAAAAAATCATCTTAACATTGCTGGTAGGTTATCATTGCACAAATTAACGCACTCTCTACATTTAAAAAATAAAAATAAAAATTAGAAGAGTTCTAAATTAATGCGCTGTCTTCACTGTATCTAACGCACACACACACGCTCAGTCACACACACAGATCACGTTGCGGCCGCACGCAGACATTCAGGAACAAACTTTTTAGCGCTGCCCCGCAATTTTATCTATACAATAGCTTAATCGCTCAAGAGCTACATTATCTTTCTCAACAAGGAGCTGGTAACATCATTGTTTCTAAAGGAGTTAAAGCCACAGCTTCACTGTTACGGTGGTAATTCATACATACACAGCATCTCTCTCTCTCTCTCTCTCTCATAAGTGAACAATTGATGAATTACACTTTTCTCAGAATAGAATATTAAAGTGGAGATTGCTAAACTGGAAGCTAGCCAGTGTTTTCAGAAAGTAAGTGCGTTTATCCACAGCGGAGAGAGCGCGCGTACATATGGTTGCCAGGTTGACAAAGACAAGTAACACACATAGCAGAAATTTCCGTGTTGCGCAAGTGGGAGGCTTTGTTTCGGGGATTACGTCTCTTTATATCAGGCAACTCAGTAGTGTTCCTCTGCGGCCAGATTAAACATTGTTTTTAAACATTTTAAATGGTGTTCTTGTATTCAAATTAAGCGCGGTCCACTGCTGCACACGTGCCACAATATCGATACAGGGCCAGCTGTATTGATACTCGTATCGTCAAATCTCTGTGACGATACATCGTCGTATCAATGTATCAAACACAGCACTAGTATATATGTTGATCTATTGTTGTATATATTCTATTGTTGTATATATATAAAAAAAAAACTTGACCCTCTAACACTTATACTCTCTATTCTACTGTATTTCTATTCTAACTACTTGTTTTCTTTTTATTTATTTATAAAAATTGACCCTCTAACACAAGACGAACCAGGAGTTGTCAGAGCACTTACATAATATTGCTCTTTTGTTGGTTTGATTGCTTCTGTTGTTCTATTTTTGTATATTTCCACCACTGAATAAATAATAAAAAAACGGTAATTTCGACTTTTTATCTCGTAATTGACTTTTTTTCTCACAATTGCAATTTTACATCAAAAAAAGTCAGAATTGTGAGATATAAACTCACAATTGCGAGTTATAAAGTCAGAATTGCAAGTTTTATCTCGCAATTCTAACTTTTTTCTCGCAATTGTGAGTTTATATCTCACAATTCTGACTTTTTTCTCAGAAATTTGAGATAGAAACTCGCAATTGCGAGTTATAATGTCCAATTCTGAGTGGGAAAAAAGACTGATATTTTCTCAGAAGTGCGAGTTTCTCTCTTATAATTCTGACTTAACTCATAATTGTGTTTATTTTCCTCAAAATTGTGAGCTTAAATCTTGCAATTTTGAGGTTTTTTTTCTCATAATTGTGAGTTTATATCTCACAGCTGCACGTTTATATCTCACAATTCTAAGAAAAAAAAGTCAGAATTGCGAGTTTGTATCATTTGTGAGATAAAAAGTCGCAACTACCTTTTTTATTTTTTATTCAGTGGTGGAAATGGGCTTCCATATTATATGTGTGTGTGTAATTGAATGCAACATTACTAAACGATTATATACATAGTTTAATTTTAATGTGTTATACAGCCATTATGAATACCCTTGGACATACTTCTAATTTCTTTCAGCAGACAACATTCCACACACAATATACAGTACACTCTATTGGGAAATACCAGCAACTAATTCATCTAACAACTAAACTCAAAAGCAATGTTATGTATGTTTATGCATGTTTGGTTTCATCTAAACAGCCCATCTAAACAGCCATTTCCTATCCTCTTATCTAATCTCTGTTTTCTTTATTGATTCGTATGGATTTCCCCAACAGCTGAACCTAAACCATCATCACATCACCGCCTACAGTATGTGTGATTGCTAAAAGCTATTTTTCATCTCCAGCTGCCAATTTAGTTCTGCTATTGTCTAAACTACTGTATAAAACACTCTTGCATTCTCCTTTACTTGTGTCATTTACAGATACAAACCGCATTGATTCGGTGTCTTAAAATCATTGCTTCAAAAGCAAAAAGAAAAAAACCCACAATTGCAGCAGTTCTGCTCATTATAACAGAGAGTGACTGGTGATGTCTGAGCATTTGTGTGTAACACGAGACAAACGCATTATACTTAAACTGAATTGAAATGAAATTGAATTGGCCCCTGGCATGTGTATAATCATCTTACAGGCTCAGGAGTTTTATGGTCGAGGAACAAAACCGTACTTTGCCTCGGTACACAGGGTTAAAGTGACAGTACACACACACACCGAATCCTTCACAGACCTCAAGAGTCCAACCGGCGACACAAAACCAATCAGCAGCAGTGAATGTTCGCCGATAATATGCTAAAGTAACGGTTTTGAGAATCGCCTGCTGCCGGCCCACTGCGGCCTCGGTTGGCGCGTGCTCAGAGGCGCCTGGGGTGCTAGTGGAAAAATGGGTCAGGCCGACGCAGCTGCCTCAGCCTTCATCGTGCGGAGCAGCTAGCGCCTGACATGGTGGTTCAAAGCCCCTCAGACTGCGCTGCTGGCTTCTCTAATTGGCTCTGCTGGAGTCAACAGACCCTCCGAGGAACAACGTCAGCCTATTTGTAGGAGTGTTGTAGCACTCGAAATCTGATGAACCTTCCACGGATGACTTCGTATAAGCAAAACAGCTGGTATTAATCTGGTAGGCAATCTGTTTGCCATTCAGAATCGCACTATGGATTACATACCTGCGAGTAAAACTCGTAACGACCAGGTATGTGTGACATTCTTTGCACTGAAGTGAGTCGGTGTCATATCATCCCTCTAATTAGCTCTTCTAGCTCTGAAAAAATCCGGAATAAGCGAGCAGGAGGCAGAGAGAGGGGGAGTTGTCGTCCTACACCTTCTGGCAGCTTGTTAATTAAATTTAAATCGTTGCCCATCCCTGCTTTTAAATCTAAGCGCGCACGCGTCGCTTCGGCTCGGCCTAGTATTACTCAGCATTTCGGATGAAACTCCGACAGCATAAACGAATTCAAGTACAAATAAAACCTGTGCGTGTAAGCAAATACGACTTAGAACAGCACTAGATATCAAGCAATGTTTGTAATAATGCAGATCTTCATATCAAACTTTGATGAACAGCTTCAGGCGTTGTCAATTATTCATCAAAACCTAATGTTAACTTAACATTAATGTGTGATTTTTGCATGGTAACGTCATCTGGATGTGTTTCGCATTCACGACTGCTCTGTGCTAAACTGTTTAAAATGCACATCATGGTGAGGAGACTTCCAACAGATGGCAGAGGGCCCTAATTGGGTATAATTTACTTTAACTACCAGCATTTCTGTCTATTTAAAAGTCAATTAACATTTTACTGTCATTAAAACTTCCATCGGTCTAAATATGTTTGACATACCCATAGAGTTAATATCGAGAGCGTAGAGGGGACTGTGAAACACTTCCACAGGTTAACATATCAAATGGTCATGCTCATCTGATTATGAATGTACTTATCCACATATGACCAAGCAGAGATTCATCATTATGCACGATAAATCGTTTCTTAGATCCTAAATAGCAGGCCTGCAATAAAACTCAATATGTGTCATCAAAACCTTATTCTGTAATGTATTTGATGACAAGGATGTTACACTCCCTAAACAGGGATGATTTGTAGATTCAGTTCTTCAAAAGGCACTTGAGCATTTGCAGAGCCTGAGACTCGGGTAAAACTAAATCTGAGGCTGTAATATATGGTGTTTGTTGCCACCTGGTGGTGGAATTCATTATGTTCTTTAAAAAAAAGGAAAGTTTCAGTCCTGCATGGTCAATACACTGCTTCAGCCAGGCTAAAATATAGCCAAGTCTTAAAATACATATTACATAATTTAGATTGTTTTTCCAATAAATAAAAATATCTTTACATGGGGCCTATTTACATTTTCTCAGATCAGATAGCTCACTGTAAAAAGTGATGCTGACGTAACTTAAAAAAAATTGAGGAAACCCGTTGCCTTAAAATTATTAAGTAAATAATATATTTTTTTAAAAAGTTAAGTGACAATTGACAATTCACTCAACTTATACTTTTTTTATTATTAATTACTTAATAATTTTAAGGCCCACGGGTTTCCTCAGTTTTTTTAAGTTAAGTCAACTTATCACTTTTTACAGTGATAAGAAGCCTATTTATGAAATATTGAGTGTCATCAAGCAGCACGCAGACTCAACCAGAGTTGAATTTTAAATTTACTTAAAATTTTTAGTTTAGTCAACTAAAATATTCCAGTTGTCCCTTAAATTAACATTGAGTATCTTAAACTTTCAAGTTGACTAAATTAAAAATTTTTAAGTCAGCAGGGTAACAAATTATTTTAAGTTGAAACAACTTTTTGAATCTTTTTTTTACAGTGATATGATTTGTTAAAATGACAAATAAAAAACGAATATAAATCCGATCTTCAATTCCCGCAAATTTGTGCAAATTTAATAAAATTCACATCATTACACTGCATTTAATTCATCTATGTTCTATTTATCTTCTATCTATGGTATCTATCTTCTATCTATCTTCTATCTATCTATTTCACCCTAAAATCATGGTAAAACATTTTCTACGAACTGTGGCTATACTATTAAAAATTGCAATATTTACAAATTGCCCATTCCCTCAATTGTTTATATTACAAGTTTTTTTGTTTGTTTGTTTTTTTAAGAAAAGGAGGGACACGCGGAAAACATTCCAGTGCAAATTAACATTATGCCACAAGTGCAGTGAAATGAGCTTAACTTGGGGAAATCTGTGACTGGTAGCTTAGCACATAATACAAGCAGCCAAATATTTCATAAACAAATACAAAGGAGCTCAAGATGTGTAGAACTTAAAAAAAAAAAACTAAAAAACATCTGCGTGGGCCTACTTACTGCTTAAAAGCTCTGCCTAACGCCTCTACGGTTTATTTAAACCAGCACATGATGCGTCATAGTCTGATACATCTGTGTTTGTCATTGGAATAATTTAACATTTATAATGAAAACATTCTACAAATCCAAAATTGTTGAGTCACTAAAACAGATGAATAAATCTGTGATGACGCATTTGAATGGTGAACATGTCAAAATTTCCAATGCACAAAAGATTTTCATGGCTTTTTGGGAAGCGTGTCCTGAAGCACAAACACCTACTGCCTCATGACTAATGAAGTACTACAGAGACAAATCTCACAATTAGAGATGTAAATACTGTACGTGGTGTGCATTTTAGTAGTGTACAATATCATAAGCAAATTGAAAAAGCTTAAATCGTCAAACAAAGGAAAGAGGATGAAGTCACCTACTGTAGCCTCGTAATTCTTTGTCCCCGATGAAATAGACACAATGCACATCCACACACATTTTTGCTGTTATTGAAATGAGGACATACTGCTGTTTACTGTATAAAACCAAGTACAGAATATTACTACAAGACATCATACTACTACATACTAATGCATTCTACATTATGTTCATGAAATATCTGGCTACTTAGTGTTGGTTAGCAGTTACATCAAATTTCATTGATTTTTTTCTATTTTTACATCTATTTTTGTCCCTCTGACATACCAAAGCAACTAACCAAATACCATTTTAAAACTTTTTTTTTTTTCAGAAAGGAGGATGCATAAATCATGCATTAATCACTGTCACAATGTCCATGAAAAAAATATTAGGTAGCACAACTGTTTTCAATATTGACAATAAAAAGAAATGTTTCAGCATATTAGAATGATTTCTGAAGGATCATGTGACACTGAAGACTGGAGTAATGATGATAAAAATGTAGCTTCTACATTACAGGAATGAATGACATTTTAAACTATATTAAAATAGAAATTCCTTAGTTTACACCATTTTATGGTGCCTTAGTTACAGTGTAATTACACATTTAAGTACTGAGCAGTATTAATTAATAACATGTACTTACAAAAGTGTTAGGTTATTACATGTAATATGCATAATTTTTGTTATTACTAGAGTAAGTACATGCAACATTTAACAATAACACTATAAAGCAAAGTGTTACCAAATTAGATCATTTAAATTGTAATACTATTTAACGTATTGCTTTTTTACTGTATTTTTGATCAAATAATTGCAAGCTTGGTAAGCAAAATAGACTTTTCAAACACTTTGAATGGTAGTATATATTTAGATTTTTTTTCTATTCTGCAAGTAGGGTCAATAAACCCAAATGAATAAATAAAAATAAAAGATAAACAAAAAGACAGTACAAAAATGATTTTGCTGTAAATAAAACAGATTACTGGAATATGTTTTACAAGAAAATACTATTTCAGTCTTTCTAATTAAACATTTTGCATTTGATTAAATGTGTTACTTGCTGTTTCTTTGTAATTAACTGTAAAAATTGTTTTTATTTTATTTTTTATGGGAGTGTACAGAATGAAGTTGAATACATACGAATCTAAATGTAATAATATTTGGAAACACTGTATTTTAAGGTGTCCTTGTTACAGTGTAATTATAGATTTAAGTACTGTGTAATATTAATTAACTACATGTACTTACTATATAGTTAGGGTTAGGATTAGGGTTTGGCTTAGGGTTACTTGCATGTAATTATGCATAATTTATTGTTATTATAATAGTAAGTACATGTAACATGTGTAACAAGGACACCTTAAAATAAAGTGTTAAAAAATTAAGTGCTAATATTTTTTATTTTATGAATTGTTTTTTCCAAATGAGGACATCCTAAATTTCTCCAAAAGTTTGTTCACAAAATATAGCTACTGTAAATACACACACACACATACACACACATACACACTTGTTTCGCTATCCTTGTGGGGACTCTCATAGGCGTAATGGTTTTTCTGCTGTACAGACCGTATTTTCTATCGCCCTACACCTAAACTTACCCCTTACAGGAAACTTTCTGCATTTTTACATTTTCAAAAAAGTTCATTGTGTATGATTTATGAGCTTGTTTACCCGTGGGACCTCAATTTAGGTCCCCACCGTGACACAAGTCCCCATGAGTCTGTGTGTATTCAGGTTTAAGTCCCCACCGGAATATAAAAACAAGTACACACACACACACACACACACACACAAAACACAACCTGTGTTCCTTTCATCTCATACATCCGATTTACTTACCTTCAGCATCACTGCACCGCTAATACTGAGGATTGCATCGTTTCCCGACACATACTGTACGTATGGATGTAACACCGCTCAAATACAGGCAATGTTCAACCTCACGCCTGATTTGGCAAATGAAGATTTCTGCTTTTATTAAATGGTTTATTACCGTATTTTCCTTATGTAACGGAGTCCCACAGGGACATGAAACAGACTAGAGCATTGGAGGAGCAGTGAGAAACATATGGTGTTGAAATGGAAACTGTTGGGATGGTTATGCTTAATTTCAAACACCGCAGCAAATCGGCATATTTTGCGGAACAAAAGAGATTGTGATTGAGGGAACGTGGGAGAGGGGAGGAGGGGGGGTGTTGGGGAGAGAGAGTGAGAGAAAAAAAGAGACAGGGATGCAAACTGGGAAAATGTTCAAAAGAAAATCTGTGTTAACGGTGCAGGAAGACAGGATTACGAGGGAGGAGAAGAAACTTTGGATGAATTGGGGTTGAGCATGAGAGAGAGAAGAGATAAAAATAGCATTGCAGATAAAAGAATCACTTACTAAGGTTACAGTCTATCCCGATACAATCTGGTGGGAAAGAGAGTGAGATGGTGAGATTTAAAGGAAAAGAAACTAAAATTCAAAACCACATCCTTCAAGGTTCAATCTGCAGACAAACAAACAATTCTTGCATAGAGTCAACCATCCGGGGACAAGGTGAGAGTCAGAATGGCCCTCTCTACAAGGGCCCGCACCCCACAATCACAGGACGAGAGACAGCACAACTGAGAAGAAGTGAAATGCCAAGACCAGATATGTGGCATTTGGCAAATTATAAATATACAGAGAAAATATTGGATTTAGCCAGTGCTTTGCCTCCTCCCTGTATGTGGGTGCTGCCAGTATGACTGTAGTCAAGGGCAGTCTGCACCATCAGCCAAGAGCTCAAGCTTAAAAAACAGGTCACCTATAGACTGGGCGGCAGAGCTAAACAAACATATAACGCAATATTTCTTAGCCTTTTGAAAATGTTTGAGATATATTTAGATATATATCTCAATGTGCCCCTTTTGAAATGCCTTAAATCAGAAAAAGTTTCATTTTCATGAACTAATATAACAAAGTACATACTGCTCAAAAGTTTGAGGTTGATAAGATTTTTTTTTTTTATGTTTTTGAAAAAATTCTGTTATGCTCACCAAGGCTGCATTTATTTTGATTAAAAAAAACAGTAATATTGTGACATATTATTGCAATATAAAATAACTGTTTTCTATTTTAAAAGATTTTCAAATGTAATGCATTTCTTTCATTGATCACTGTCACATGATCCTTCAGAAATCATTCTGATATGCTGATTTGGTGCTCAAAAAAACATTTCTTATTATTATCTCTGTAGAAAACTGTTGTGCTGCTTAATATTTTTCTGAAAACTGTCATACATTCTTTTTGAATGTTTCCATGTATAAAATGTTCTAAAATTACAACATTTATTTGAAACCGAAACCTTTTGTGACATTATAAATGTCTTTACTGTCACATTTGATCATTTAAATGCATCCATGCCAAATTATTAATTTTAAAAAAGACCCCAAACTTTTGAATGGTAGTGTACCCACATATACTTTTTTCAATAAAATATCCATATACATTTCTGAATGACAAAGTTTATATTGGTTAGTTTATATGAAGTTTAAATTAAGTTAAATCAAGAAACAAAGACAGAATGCAAATAATTCTAATGACACATTCATTAGAAAACTTAATGCTTAAAGCACATTACAACCAGAGGTCGCGTTAACCGAAAATTCTCCGTCATTGACGGAATATTTTTATCAGTGACGGAAAAATCTGAAGGCCGTCCGTCACTTTGACAGATTACAGTGAGGGTGATCTATTGTAATTTTTAGCTGTAATTCCCACCCCTGTCCAGTTGGTGGCGAGTGCGCTCCAATGTGCGCGGGATCATCAGCCTCCAGGCAACAAACAAAACTGTCAGAGTCTTTTGCTATGTCTTTGATTACGCACAGGCGAGTAGGCTATCCACTAGTAAAGCGAAAGAGATGATCAGTTCACATGTGCTGCCGCTTCGCTTGATATGCATATGCCACCTTCTGGCTGTGAATTGGTCTCTGCTTCGCTCTGCTTTAACAATTTCAATAAATAATTTGTGAAAATACATTGTTTCATTGTGAAGTTATTTCTCCTGCAGGTATCTTGCAGAAGACAATTTGCAACTCCTACATAACTTCATATCTATCCTGCACAATAATCCTGCAGGAACTGTATGTTTTAAATAGGCCTGATTGTAATTCCTGTAGGACATAATTCCTGCATATAATTGTTTCCTTCATAAAATTCCTGCAGGAATTCCTTCAGGAAAATCAGCTGAAAATCCTGTAGGAAAACTGCATAATATTCCTGCAAGTTTTTTTGTAAGGGTGAGGTATCTACAGCGATCTATCACACCACATTAAAGAGAGCCAAAACGGTATTTATTGCTTGAATTTCTTAATAAAATGGACAGAATTTGAAATCTGAGACTTTGTTTCATATCAAAAGTAACAAAGCACAAAGCTTATCCTATTGCGATTTATTGGATGAGAGGCGCACTATGCATTCATCAAATGATAACAGCATCGATTGGGACTTAAGAATCGATATTGGTTCATAAAAATAAGAATCTATTAAAATAGAGAAATCGTGTTTTTTAATCAAATTTAATCAAAGATTAATCAAATTTTTGTTTGTTCATTTGTTTTTACCCAGACCCTAGCAGATATTTCTTTGTTTTTAGCGGCCTCCGCTGTCACTGTGGTGTTGAACATGAAAAGTGACGCACAGTCCAACAAATCCATGATGTTGCATACTTTTACAGCACCACTAATATCATTATTACTTGATCTCTTTGTTTAAATAAAACAGAATTTTGCCTTATAAAAGAATCTCTGAAAATATGTGACCCTGTCTATGAAAACCCAGGTAAAGTCATTTTTTTGTGATTCACTGTTCTCGACATAAAAGCATCAGCATCACGATCAGTGTCCAAAGACCGAATTATGTCAACACTTTCTAATGGTAGAAAAGCAGTTTCTGAACCAAACGATATGAGAATAAGATAAATCCAGAGATGACTGAAATCAGTGTTTAGGAAGTCAATCTCTGGTATTCTGAAATGTAATGAACGTAATGTCAATAAAATGATTGATTTCAGTATTTACAATGTTATAATTGAAATGTGAGTGCTGTATCTGGAATACCTTGATATAACTAATCATTTACAGCAATGAACACAAATTACCCAAGGCTATGACTACTTTGATGCTCTTTATCTCAGAATTAGATTATGCAACTCTAGCCAGGTTTTCAAACACGGGGTCACATATAATTTGACCCTTGTTTTTTTATATTAATTGGAATTGGTGAGATAAAGACCTAATGTCCCCACTGCACAGGCTGATATGACGACTAACGACCGATAATAACGAGAAGTAACTGATTCTACGGAGCACTCTTGGCTGTGGTGAACTCTCAAGCTGTCAACCGCTACAGAAGAGTGACCACAGACAGCCAGGGACCTGTCTCACTGTCACACTGCTCGAAGACAGAAAGACTAGCTCAGACTCCACTCTCCTGTGGACTGGAACTGTCTGTAATCTTCTGTACAAACAGACACAGTCTGCCGTCAGAGCAGGAGGCTGAGCTGAGAGGGCAGTGAGAGACTTTAGAAGAATTACTGTTTGGTTCTTATGGTGGGAGAGATCAGGGGGCAATTACATTTCTTCAGTCACAAACAAGCTAGACGTCTAACACTCATTCAGCTTATGCTTGGAAAAGTTCTCTCTCTCTGTTTGAAAAAAGAAATGTGATTCTATTACTTTTTATCACTATACTTGAAGTATAAAGTATTTCCTGAACCCCTTGTGATTTTCCTCCCGTCTAAAGTTTGACAGCCTTTGAAATTAAACTTCTATCTATTATTTCTTGTATCTACAGCATTGTATCCAGAACGGCTGTTCTTTTTAAGGTAATATTAACATCAGATGACAGCCACCGTGGAAGATTTCACTATGGCTGTGAGGCTGATAGGCAAATATTACACTAGTACAGTATAAAATAAAAACTACAGGACTGAATTAACAGCCTGCAACTTTCAAATATCTAATAAAATCTTGAAAATATATATTTCTTTTACAAAGGTATTTTGTTATCATATCAAGGTGTGAGCAATTAAATAATATTAATAATTATTAAAAAGCAGTAATATTATTGCTTTGATATGTGCACTGCTTTACAATATAGTGGTTAATATTAAAATTATTTTATATTATTATTTAATTTCATTTAATTTATTATTTAATTTTTATTATCATTTTATATTAATTATATTAATTATTATTCAATTTTATTATATATTTTAAATTAATTAGATTATGTTTATTCATTATTAATTATCTTCCTTTATTATATTATATTATATTATATTATATTATATTATATTATTGTTTCTTATACCTAAAGACGGCAGGTAGAAAAAAAATATTATTCTGTTTTTATATATATATATATATATATATATATAATATGTTATATTTTAAATTCTATTAATTTTTATCAATTATCTACTTTTATTATATTATATTATATTATATTATGTTTTTTGTACCTAAAGACAGCAGGTAGAAAAATGTAGGAAAACGTAAAATTATGTAATTTCCCCTCTGTCTCCCCTATTATAACTTAATGTGCCTTCTGAGAACAAACTACATGGGTTGGTCTCTCTGGCTGTCTGCTCTGAAAGCTGCAGAAAAGATAGCCATTGAAGGCTGCACAGGTGAGAGAGAAAAGAGAGACAGTGAGAGAGGAAGACAAGAAAGAGATAAAGATGGAGGAATGAAGGTGAAATGCATTCTGGGAGGGACCCCAGACTTGTTCTATGAGTGCCTCGAGTTCGGAGGTCAGCGGTGGAAGGTTACCTAGGTTGACGGTGAGTCTGACCCTTCCCCCGTCCAGCTCCAGGCGCAGGGTGTCGGCGGACTCTTTGGAGGTGGTGGCCATGAGCAGACCGTAAGCTCTCTGCGACATGAAGCGCAGAGACACGTCCTCAGCCTCAGTGTGAACGGCGTGAGGCATCAGGACCTTCAGAAACATGCTGCCGTCATAACTCAGCACTGAGGACTCTGAGAGAGCAGAAACAAAGAGTAAATCAGAAAACACAGGTCTCAAAAATAAGGACCTTTTGTGTTTTTTTACATTGTTAATGTATATGTAATGGAATATACTATTTTTTGTTGTTATTATTATTGTTGTTGTTAATATTATTATTATTGTACATGATTATTATTACTATTGTACATTATTATTAGTAGTAGTAGTAGTAGTAGTAGTCATTTATATTATTACTTATAACAATTTTATTTTAGTATTATTGAGATACTTCAAAAAACGGTTATTTTTTATATTTTGAATTAGTTTTTAGATTTTTACTTTCCATTTTAATTTTAATTGTAGTAATTTTGTTGTGTTTTGTCATTTTTATTAGTTAATGTTTTGAAAATGTGTCGATAATACAATTTGATAATTGAACGGATCATTTTGCATGTGATGGATCACACGATGAAAGAACATTTAGAAGTTGTGAAGAGTTTGACAATTTCACTGAGAATCAACTCATCAGTATTGATCAACAAGCCATGTGCATTTAGCTATTGTGCAAATTTTAGACAATTGCACTTACTCATTTGCACACGTTCCAAAACATACAATTTGCTTAAATCGATAAGAAATTCAAATCTGATGAGAACAAGAAACTTATTGTTCAGACATCTGAACTTATTGTTTTGAGAGGAAAAAAAACTGAGCCAAAGCGTTTGAGGAAAAACTAAAATACTGCTTCAAGAGTATGTGCATCCTTGCTGAGTCACCCGTGACATGTCTGTACTGGACACTAGTGGTCACATTGCTATTCTTAGTGACAGACAGCAGAGGGCAGGATAGAGTTAGAAACGATACAGCAACAGCAAACAAAAGTCTAGGCAGGTGCGATCTGATGAATAGAGCTGAAGTGCAGCTGTATCTCAATATAAAAGTATACAAGTGAAGCACTGAAGCCTTGCTCTTCTTCATGAGAACGTGTCTCATCGGTGAGAAGTAATCCCATGTTTAATCCTCCCTCCCCACTGCTTTAAGCCCTACTTTCCTCACCCATCTCACAGTTGGGTCCCAGATATCCAGTTCCAGTGCAGTCGCAGACGTGTCGATTCCAGCCCTCGCGGCAGCGTCCTCCGTGGGCACAGGGCTCAGAGCTGCACCTCCGATGGGTCTCTCTCGTACAGAAGCTGCTGACACCCGGAGAGCTCTGAAGCTCCGCCAGCCGCCGCAGGTCCTTGCTACGCCCGTCTATAAAGAGATCCCGCACACAACCCACAAAGCCCAGCCTGAGGCGGGCAGTCCACACCTCTGGGGGGAGAGGAAGACTGCCGCTGTCCTCCGGCAGACCCCCCAGATACATTTCGCCATCGAGATCCAGAATCTCACTGCCCTCGTTGGTGGAGAAGGGCATGCTACGGCCGTTAACGGAGATGGAGCCTAGGAGATAGTGGAGATCAGTGATAATCTGCTTGTGAACCCATGCGCCACAACATTTAGAGCCGTTTTAGTCCATTTTTTAATATAAGGACTGTAATTTGATTTAAAAATTTAGGTCACACTTTAGTTTAGGGACCAGTTCTCACTATTAACTAACTATTAACTAAGACTTTTGTCTCAATAAACTCCTAATTTGCTGCTTAATAATAGATAAGCCACTTTTCCACCAAAATTACCAGGAACAATTTGTC
Organism: Tor tambroides; assembly: GCA_021397915.2. Lineage (NCBI taxonomy): Eukaryota > Metazoa > Chordata > Actinopteri > Cypriniformes > Cyprinidae > Tor > Tor tambroides. The sequence goes on along the minus strand of JAFVLL020036814.1, from coordinate 107,773 downwards.
CCAGGAACTTTTTTTCGCCCAGACCTGTAGCTGTCTGCGTTTCCATCGTGGTCTAAAGTACCGAGAAGAATAGGCTAGGTGTCTGGTGACACAGGTCTGTACGCGTTTCTCAATACCAAGTACGCAAATTTCGTACTTGCGTCCTCAGTTTGGACTTTGTGAGTTCGACTCGGAAGTGTGAACTCCCGCAGACGGGACGAGGCAAGTCCGGTAATCCTGCAAACAGTAGAGTACTTGATAACGTCAGTCAGCTCACCTTGGCTACTGCAATTTCCCTCACTGTATATATAATAAGATGAAATATGATATCAAACAGTATTGCCTCTTTTTATTTTCATTTAACATATTAATAGATTAATAGAATAATATAATAAAGACCAAAGATTACCTGTTAGGTTTAACCAAAACAAATTATATCTCATGTTTAACCACTAGAGAGACATTGGAGCCAGCGGCAAATGTCAGAAGAACAAGCCGAGGTGAGGCTGCTCTTGTCAGGATACATGAGCACTGTGCGCCTACTGATCGCGTGGCGCTCACGTCTCCGAAATCAGCGAAGTGCATTTTGTCTTTATAAATAAACCGTAGATTTGAGTTTCAAACAACTACATTCTCGCCTGAAATACTTTTAAAACTACATTCCATGACACAATAACAGTAATATTTTAAAAAATATATATGCAAATAAATGGTGGTTGAAATACTGCTGCGTGAACTCAACCAATCAGCGTGCTCAGCTCCCAAGTCCCACCCTCGAAAGTTCCGGACCTTTGAAAAAGCACTACCCCATGAGCAAGGACTTTCTGAGGGGCAAATTTTCACCCGGTATTTATTTAGATCCTGGTTCCTGCGGTGGAAACACACAGAGTACCGGCTCAAAGTCCCTAGTTCCTGGGTAAAGTTCCTGCATGGAAACAGGGCTTTAGTAAGGTAGTTGTTAAGTTCAGGTATGGGGTAGAATTAAGGCATTAATACTGTATGTTGTTTATAAGTACTAATAAAAAGCCAATGTGATCGTCACATGCATGCTAATAAGCAACTAGTTAATAGTGAGAATTGGTCCATAAAGTGTTACTGAAATTAAAATAAATAAATAAATAAATAAATAAAATAATAATAATAATAATAAATAACGGTGAAATGAAATGATACATTGATTAATTAAATTGTAAACGGTAAATAATCAAAATCATTTGCAGAATTTTGCCTGCAAGGCTGTGCGCTATTTAGAATTGCACTGAGAATGCAATTCAATTGCTTAATTTGAACTGAGGCAGTAAACATTTTGAATTTTGATGTTAAGGAAGCAGAATTAAAAATGAATTGGAATTCAAAAAAATGATTAATTTTAACTAGAAAAGCAAAGTTTGTCGAGAAAAAAAAACAATGAAAGAAAAACAATAGACCGACTGACAGGAAATGACAGACAAAACAAATGAAAAACAGACAGAAAGCCAGACAAAATGATATATAATGTAGATAGAATAATAGATAGAACGAATGACTGACAGAACGACAGATAGAATGAAAGACAGAACAATAAATACATAGAAAGAATAGATAGAAAACAACAAAGAGAATAACAATGACAGAACATCAGATAGGACAATAGATTGACAGGCAGAAAGACAGACTGACAGAACCATATAATGTGTGTGCTGATCTTGCAGTATCCTGACCTTTCCTGCCCTCTCTCTGGAAATCCACATGGCACCATTCTCCGTCATTGACCTTTTTGGTCCCGACTTTCATCTTGATGCTCCCGGAGCCCATGTCCATGAGCAGGTAGAGGAAGCCTTCAAGCAGCTCCATGGCGAAGAAGTCAACCTTCGGTCTGCGGTCTTTGGAACCCTGCGGCCGGCCGTGGCTGAACAGCAGGAGGCCGTTGGGTTCGGTGGTTCGGAAGTCGAAGGACACGGAACCGGTTTTCTTGGCGTTCCAGCGCGGAAGGGTTACGTAAGCGGTCGGCATGTCGAAACTGACGGGGTCTAACGCGGCGACATCCTCGCAGCGGAAGGTCAGGTCACCGTGGAGGGTGACCTTGGGGTCGCGCAATTCAGCCAGGCGGGAGAGCTCCAGTCTGAACTCATTATTGGTGTAGACCACCTGGGACGGGGAGAGAGAGAGAGGGAAAAAAAAGTGCTTGAATGCTAACAGGGTGGAATGGAGTAGTCCGCTGCCCACTGGTACAAACAAACCGCAGCTGATGCGTGTACCTCAGGGGCATGGTTTTCAAGTCAGTAAACACAGCAGTCTCTTTAAATACTCGAAGCACGAGTGGATCACAAAAACCTAGCGACCTCGTCTAGAGCGCTACAGAAACCCTCGTCTAATCGATATTCTGTTTCATTAATATGATGAATCATCCTACGCTAACATTAGCTCCGACGATGCCAAAGCTAAGTGGTTTTCTGAATCGCACGCATAAACAGCGCATTCATTAAGTGACGTCAACTGAGAAATCTTGATCTCGGGTATGATGCCTAGCCCACACGGTAAGACACGAAGCAAAACTGCTCCTAAAATAACATTCCTACAGCACATGCATTGTGAATGTGTCCCCTGGGGTTGATTTTTTTTTGTCTCAGTCACATGTTGTGTCTCTACAGCCAGATGGGCGAATCAGCCCTGCACAGCAAACATGCTTTTCATTTTTACACCAGCCGCTCTCTCTGTCCGAAGATGATGACTGACGCTTTGTTGCTGGGTGTGAACTTGAGTGTCTCTGAAAATAACACAAGACGGCCATGTTTCTCGTCAGCCCTCATGACAGAAAAATAAAGGGAGAGGTAGGAGCAAAACAAGAGGTGCCAGCGAAGGAACACGAAAAATGCAATTATTGCCTGAGAGCGTGGACAAAAAAAATAAAAAAAAATAAAATAAAATCGGAGGGATCTATCAATGAGACCCTTTCAAACCATCTCCGACTGCACAGCCTAAGCATCCTAATCTTCCTGATTCGCTATCAGATTAAGATAAGGTCTGTAATCTCAATGTTTCTTAAGCGTTTGCTTCTATAAAATGTCTGTTACTTGTTTCCTACCTCACATTTACGTAATTGGAGGTCACTATAACGATCACTCATACTTGGGGTTAGGGAGGTTTCAAACCCTTCACTTAACTATAGGGACCAATTCTCACTATTAACTAGTTGCTTATTAGCATGCCTATTAATAACATATTGGCTGTTTATTAGTACTTATAAAGCACATATGTGACCCTGGACCACAAAACCAGTCTTAAGTCGCTGGGGTATATTTGTAGCAATAGCCAAAAATACATAGTATGGGTCAAAATTATACATTTTTCTTTTATGCCAAAAATCTTTAGGATATTAAGTAAAGATCATGTTCCATGAAGATATTTTGTAAATTTCTTACCGTAAATATATCAAAACTTGATTTTTGTTTAGTAATATGCATAGCTAAGAACTTCATTTGGACAACTTTAAAGGCGATTTTCTCAATATTTTGATTTTTTTGCACCCTCAGATTCCAGATTTTCAAATAGTTGTATCTCAGCCAAATATTGTCCGATCCTAACAAACCATACATCAATGGAAAGTGCATTTATTCAGCTTTCAGATTATGTATAAATCTCAATTTTTAAAAATGGACCCTTATGACTGGTTTTGTGGTCCAGGGTCACATATTCTGCATGACCATGTTCTACATCCATAATCCTACCCAATACCTAAACTTAACAACTACCTTACTAACTATTAATAAGCAGCAAATTAGTAGTTTGAGGCAAAAGTTGAAGTTAATGGTTTGTTAATAGCGAGAATTGGACCTTAAAACAAAGTGTGACCAAAACATGCTTAGAAGAGGAAGACTCTTTCTGTACTTGGGCCACCTTAGCAACCATACACAACACCCTAGCAACTGCATGATAAAGTACTAAAAACACTCTAAACAACAACATCTAAGTATTGCCATGGACACATTTTCAAAGGCAAGCACTACTTTCATTTTCTTCTTGGAACAGGAACTTTTCAAAATGGGGTACAAAACAGGGTCTGAAAATCTGTTTTTCCAATTATCAGACAAAAGATTCTAAACCTTCAGAAAATGTCAACCTCAGGAGGTCAAACACTGTAAACCATTTTATTTCTTACGCATTTAATTTTTTTCCCTTTTCTTTTTCCTGGAACCAAGGTTTAAGTGGTTTGAAAATTCTCTGGTGATAAACATTCAGTGAACATAAAAACTGCACATATAAAATGGACAAAATAAAAACAAATTAAGAAAAAATGATTTGTCTGCATACCCTGCCATAGAAAGGGTCTAAACTGTTCATTAAAAATGAGTAATTCAGTCATGAAAATTAGTTAATCAATAAAAAGTGTATTTACTACAATGAACTAAAAATTAGGGTCCCACTTTATATTAGGTGTCCTTAACTACTATGTACTTACATTTAAATTAATAATTTGATACAATGCAATTGTTGTGTACATACATGTTTTTATATTGTACTTATATTTTTAAAAATACCTATATGTAGCTACATCTGTAATTAATTTCTGTAATTACATTTATAATTACACTGTTGACCCATCCCTTTCACCTTAACCCACCCTTAAACCTACCCATACCACCAAACCTGTCCCTAACCTTACCCTTATCCCACCTCAATAGCAGCAAAAGTGTTTTGCAATACAATATGACCACAATAAGTACATTGTACTTATTTTTGATGTAAGTACATAGTAGTTAAGGCCACCTAATATAAAGTGTGACCAAAATTACAAATAAAAAGTACAATTAAAATTAAAGTGTGGTTGTTGGATACATTTAAAAATATCTGAGGTGTGACTTGATCACTAAAAAAATAGCTACTTTTCATGCTATGTTAATTTTACTTGAATATTTTTATTAAACATATCAAATAGTTCTCAACAAAACACGGGCTTTGTTCCCAGTGGCCTCAATGGAGGATCGACAAGATACAAGAACAAAACAATAACCAAGAGAAACAAAAAAAACAACAAAAAAAACAAGGCTCACAAAACATTCCAGCCTAACAAGGACCTGACAATGACTCGAGAGAGTGTATATATATATCTTGACAAACTAGCCTAATTAAACGCTACACAGGTGGATGCAGTCGACATGGGGGAAAACATGAACATCCAACAACAAACATGACACACAGAACCTGCCCAGCAAAAGACCAAATGAAAACGAAAGAGAGACAAGACAAAAACAAGACAAAACACAGATTCCCAAAAGCTTAACAGCATTGTAGATGTGTATACGTCTCTATCAGAGGCGCGATAAGGGAGTGCTCAAGCGCCTGCTGAAGAGGGCCACTGATAGTAACTGTACGGTTGAGCAGGTAGAGAGTGGTGATTAATAGAGTCTGGGGTCAACAAGACAGAGATGGAGAGTCTGGGACAGTCGAATGGGGATCCATAGAGGAAATCAATTTTTAATTTGGCTGTCAGGATAGTAAAGCTGGAACTTCAACGGTATAGACATGACATAAATTATGGGACATGCTCGGAGGGGTGCGAAAGAGAAAGAGAAAGGACAGATAAGAAAGAGGTAAAAGAGGACAGATCGCTCGCCAAACAAAAAGAACATCAATGGAACTCGAGAAACCAGGACTTCTTTGAGAAGGTCCCGACCATCTTGCCTGAATTCAAAGAAAAGAACAAAACGCTTCTTACATCTTTAAGGCAGCCCATGAAGTTGTTGCTCACAGGGGAGCCGGGCAGATCTGCCGTGTTTGGACTGCCGCCCACGTAGAAGAAATCATCTGAGCCCAGCATGGTGTAGTCCTCCTGGGTGTAGCCGGTGGTTGTCAGCAGGCCATCCACCGATATCGTCACCTGTGTTTGCATAAAGGCCACGGAAGGATAGAAAACAGAGAAAGAGAGAGGGAAGAAACAAGAGAGGGAAAGTGGGAAATCTTTTGATTATGCACAAGCTGAAATCCTTGTTGGCTTCAACAAGTTCCTCTACTAGAAAAAACTGTTTCACGTGGGGGTTCCTCTGGTTCTGTATGCATACGTTAGCGAGGGGGCAACCCATTTTTATGTCTGCTATTGCTGCTTTCTGAATGAGAGAATGCTGTCTTGTGTGCTGGACTAGTCAGGACAGACAGGAAGGAGAGGTGTATGGCTACAGGAACTAAGAGGAATCACTATATGTTGAGTGGGTTAGCAAGTGATGTTAAGGGTGACTGTGCGAGATTAGTATAAAAGGGGGGACTCAGACACAAAAATGGTTGTTAGTATAACAGAGGTTGCATTTAACTATGTTGGTGGTCAGTTCTGATCAGCTACTGGATTAACTGCACACATTTCCTAAGAGATGTCTTGAAAAGAAATACTTTGGAGGTGTTTGGGTAGCGATAGCTTTCAGTTTGTTAATACACAAGCCGTGCATGACGGATAAGATATCTTGGGCTGCGATTTCAGGACTTGATGTACTTAGACTAATTTATGATGAACTAAATGCATCTAGAGCACAATCATATTTGTAAATGTTAATGTTGAAGCATGGAAACACTGGCAGACATCCAAAACAGGTGGTTTTCTTGCAGTCTTAATAAAATGCTTGGGGTTGAGGCGTTTCCATGCCGACAGACAGAAAGGATTCAGATTCCATCTCTAATATCGTCAAATATTCTGTGAACATTATTATTACTGTGGACAAGTAGGCAAAGCTGGAAAAAATGCAGCTTGTTTGCTGGAAATTGTAGATGGTGTGCACTGTCCTGAAATTGAAACCCAGTATTTGTCTGAACCTTTATAAGAGAGAAAGAGCAGAGAAAGCAAGACATGGAGGGGAATAGAAAGCCAAAACAAATAAAAATCAATGTACAGCAACACACAACATCAACAAAAATAGTTACCCACACATGCAGTGGAAGCAAATTATACAGGTGCATAATGGCGTATAAGCTGCGTATTATATTAAAAAACACGGTATACAAAGCGCAAGACCAGTGATGCAAAACAACATGTCGCACATGCCGGATAAAAAGTGCCACGTGTCATCAGCTACTTAAAGAAATGAATGACAAAAATCAATACAACAAAACGCATGAGGAAAACAAGATGTACTCTTTTGCCACAGGAAGAGAAGGGTAAGGGGAGGTCAGTTTTTTCTCTGTTCCCTAGACAGAGGGTTAATAACAGCTGTATGGCAGCCGCAATCATTTTTATCCAATTCTGTCATTTCCCACTTTCAATTCATATAAACAGTGAGTGTTTGTGCTCAAGCAGAACACCTCAGTTTGTCTGCCAAAGGTCATTCTTTTCAGATTAAAGTGTGAGGCAACTGGAAATTAGAAAGAACTGTCAATAACATGTTATTTGCAGAAACAGAAGGGCTTGTACATTTTAACATTAACAAGTGTAAACATCTAAATATATTCATATTGGTTCCACTTTCTTTAAGGTCCAATTCTCGCCATTAATAAACCATATTAACTACAACTTTTGTCTCAATAAATTCCTAATTTTAATATTTAATAAGGTAGTCGTTAAGTTTAGGTCTAAGGTAGGATTAGGGATATAGAATAATAGGCATGCTAATAAGTAACTAGTTACTAGTGAGAATTGGTCCCTATACTAAAGTGTTACCAACATTTTATTTATGGGGTGATATGTACAGAGAAATTTTATATCACTTAAAGTCTATTTTTTCAATAGTCATAGTCAGAGAATATTTAATTTAGTAAGTTTAATACTTTAAAAATGAATTCATAATATTTATTTATTGCAATGTGAAGGATGCATTCACATCATTACATCAATAAATGATTATTTTTACATTATGCAATGCTTGACTTAAAAACAGGACTGAAAAGAATAATACATTACAAATATAACAATTTTAGACTAGTTTGAAGCCACTGAAATAGAACAGATTCATGCAGTTGAATTCTATATTAATTGGAGTTAAGATGTTGCTTGGCAACCATAAGCAACCCACAGTTAGATCGTACCATCACGACGTGTCAAAACTAAATCGCTCCTATTATAATCAACTAAGCTTCACACTGAAATCATCTGTCTACAACAAAGTTTGAAGAGTAGTTTTCTGCATTTTTTTAAATGCATTGGGCATACATTGTGCTATTAACGATAAAGTTAATGTAGTTGCATCTACAAACAAAACCCTTCATTGCCCTTTTCTCCTGTTGTTCTAGATTAACTTGGCAGATATGAATACTATGTTTGAGAACACTGCATATTAAGAGACGTTTCCAAGCAAAAATCAGTATTATTAAATGCTACATCATACAGTGCACCGAAATCTCTGTATGAGATGCTGCAACATTTAATAAAAGCCAACATCAAAGGGGGAGAATGAGGGAAAATGGAGCAGGTGGACAGAAACGCTGCACAAGAGCTGCAGTCAAATGTTTGTTTTTGATTGTTTCTTTTATCTGAGAAATTATGAAATGCTTTGAGAGAGCATCTTCAGTCGTTTTACATTGACTGACACACTGGGCAGTTTATATTTAAGATTAACATGCAATTTAATGTAAACACCAAGTTTGAGGATATGGTTTTGGAGCAATACATCAGGATTTACATTAAGGATAAAAATATGTTTTCTGTCTGAGAAAACAAATTCAGTGTCGGCCATAGTGTGGCCCAGACTGTCAGCAGCTTACAGCATCAATTATGCCCACCATAGAAACTCTCAGCCAAATAGGATGTGTTATTGATGATAGAAAGCATACAACAAAAAGCATTTTAATAAGAATATGGGTGAGGGGATTGTGAGTGCTATGAAAAAAACAAACAATGTACATAAACTGCAAATGGCAAAAAATGAACTTTTGCATGGCACCTGGGGATTGATGCCATTTTTAAACTTTTCTTTAGTCGTTTCTGCACAGTAAAAGCAAAAAGAGATAAAAAAAAAGAAAGGGCCAAACCAAACTAGACAAATTAGAATGTGATATCTACCATATAATGCAGTTTGTTTTACTGTGAGGGAGTCCAAACCCTGCGCGTCTCAAAAAGAAAAAAACAAGGAGGGAGAGTAAAATTACATACTCATAAACCTTACAGAAGCTTTAAAAGGATTGGAATGACTTACTAGGCAATTTTAAAGAAATTGTAACCCACCACGAAATGATACTAATTTCTCCGCCCTCCATTAGAATATATCTTCCCAGGAAGAATGAGAAAAATCTGTTAAAATCTGTTAAGGCTTTATACTAATTCTCAATACCTGTCAACGGCAAACAGATGGCTCACATTCCATGGAGAGTCATGTTAGTATTTGAAGGGGTAAAGGCAGAAGATAAACAATGACAAATCCACTAGAGGCTTCAGTGTTAGTGTTAGAGAAAAGAGAGAGAATTCAATCAATCTGTCAAACAAGATGGTTCAGGAGGGTTTTGAAGGAGGATTCGCAGAGGCAGTGCGTTAGAGTAAAGAATGACAGCAGCAGTAGACCACCCGTTATTACAATGAATGACAAAAGCAAAATGTCAACACCCATATGTGCTCATTTATGCCTGCTCGGCATTGTCGGTGCCCAGTACTTCCGTGAATTTGTCGGCAGAACAAAAACACAGCTCGCTCACCAGACGCAGCGGTGCCCCTCGGCTCTGTAAGCAACACTTGAGCTAAAGGTTACGGCAGTCACCGGAGAAATAATCAGCGGCGGCAGAAGCGGCAGGTATAGTGTGTTTCTGCAATGATGCTGCTCTATCATATAATCATATTTCAGTATTAACGGATTGAAACAATCAGATACTGGCAACGAAAAAAGAATGTTTCATCACGAACGCTGTTTTTGAAGGCTGTGATAGAGGGACCCCTTTTCACTTAGGTTAAATGATAAATAGTAAACATTCTCCACAAGATGGAAAGCTTGGGTTGGAATGCGGACAGATTATTTGCCGGCGTAATTGAATAAAGGTTCAATTGTCGTGGATTTAATCACATAAGGCAAACAGAGCTGCAGTTCGGACTTGAATGAGTCACAAATCAAAACACTCCTCTTCAACAGGGACTCACACACACACACACACACACACACACACACATCCTATCTGTTAGTAAAGGTCCGGAAGGCAATTATCACGCCCATGTTCGAAGTTGATCTGTGGCTTAATGGTGCTTCAATCCTGCAGTGAAGAATATTCCTGAAAGCCCTCCAAGAATCCAACAACAGAAATATTTTGCTCAGTGCTTAAAACGTAAATCTATTTCGCTATCAGAGTTACATATTACCTTATTAAGTCTCTGACGGCTAGCATTGTTTGGTGGACAAGCTCCAAAACAACTGCCTGGGCCACTAAAGCACCTGTGAGACCATCTGATTCCAATTAAATCTGGGCTTTGTGCAGTTCATCTCGAGGTAAATTCCATTCGGAAGTGAGCACTTTATTTCAAATCACAACGTTATCTGGATTTTTTCTTAGGATTTTTCCATTGTCTTGTGGATTTTTGCAGAAAACAAGCTCTGGGAGCAACAAAAGATGATGATTCTTGCATGTTTTGGTCATCAAGATCTTTACAAATAAACAAAATTTTAAAGCCTAAATACAATCATCAGAAGTACAAAGCTAAGCATAGGCCGGGTAAATATAACATCACCAACACGAATTTTCCTCAACACTTTTAATTTATATTTAAATCCACAAATTGTAAAGTCTGAGTTAGAATAGTTTGGAGCATAAGTATTAACACAACAAGGCTGTAAAAGTGAACTAGTCAGCAAATGATCTTTCCTAATCGACATTATGATGTTTAATGTCCGTCCCCAACTTCTTTTGTAGTCCCATTTGGCTATTTGTTAGCAAATGAGCAAGACATATAAAATCATATTACTGACCCATTTTAATGTCATAGAATAAAATTTGAAAATATTATGAGCTTGTTAAACCACAGACCTTATATCAGGCATTTAATCATTAACTCGCTGAAAAAACCCACTGACTTCAGGAACCAGAAGTTAAAAATAAATAAATAAATGAAGAAAATAAATTTATTTATAGGTTTTAGGACTCAAAATCTGTAAATATATAAACAACACATCCTGTTGGGTTTAAAAAATAAATTACTTCCATGAAGTTCCCTTTGCTAACAGCCTAATTAGAGGGTCCTTCCTGAAGTAAATTTGGCTGCTCGCTTTAAAACGATCCCTTCCCTCAGTGTGCAAACTTGCAGTCTAAAATCCACCTTTTATTACAACCAAGATACTCTTGGTATCGCAGGATTTAAAGCTAAAATCATATGCGAAATAACAGTTATTTCAGAAGAAACATTTTATAGCTAAATAAAATGATTACATTGACTTAAAATTCTAGCGATTTTTTTTCACACTAGCACACTTCAAATTCATTGAAATACCTGTCATAAGCTTCACATTTGTGAACATCAAAATACAATCTCATTGTGACCTCCAGTTGTTAGCCAATCAGAAAACTCAAAGTGTTTAATTACTTTTGTGGAGAAATCGTTAAAAGCAGTTTTAAACAGTTAATACTGCAATTATGCATTTATACATTTACTTTATACCATAGTTAACCAAAGTATAGTCATCCAAAAAATTAGTCAAATGAAGCACCCTGTGGAGCCACAATGCGCAAAGGTGAACGTTACCTGACGTAGGTTGCGGGACACGCGGACTGCATGCCAGGCATTGTCGTTGAACTTGCCATCAGACGGCTCCACCAGAGCCTCGAAGGCACCGGAGCCCAGGTTGATGACCAGGCACACGGCCCCACTTTTCAGAGACAGGTTGACGTAGTCGGCAGACTTGCCGGTGTGGAGCAGGAGGCCGTTTCGCTGCAGCGTTCGGAAGGACAGGGTGATTTCATCTGTGCTGCTCTGGATGGGCTTTTGGGACAGGTCGTAGCTGAAGAACTCATTACCCTTGAACGTGGCTACTGACTCCACTTGGCCTTGTTGAAGGGAGATAGAAAAAGGCAAGGGAAGGTCGTTAGAGCTGGGATGGATGTGGACCAAGGGTATGAGAACTGACTTCTTATATTCTCTGTGTTTTATAGACTTGCACAGAACCAACCAAACATTTAAGGATGAACAAGTGGAAACAAAGAATTAATGAAATGGCAATGCTTGTAAAATACTCATAGCGGGTTTTACAGCCCAGAAATGTTCATGCAGGACTTGAGCCTTGATGTGATTTTGGCTAATGAGGGGTTTAAGGCAACTGGCTCAAATGAAGCATAAACGAACCAGAAATTAACAGTACAAGACAGCTGCAAGCATGAATCATTGTACATGTCTTTGACATGAGAAAATCTCACTGGATTACCACACGTTTCCTTACTCGCGCTTCCCGTAGACATGAACCGCAGAGGTGAGCGATGTCACACATGTAAATGAGCGTAATCTCCCCCAGCGCCGTTCGCATCAGCTAATCGTGAAGGTCATTTATGCATGTAAAGCTTGCCGTCCTGAAATTAAACCGCGATTGCGCAATTAAACGAGCTGAAAACGGGCTGTCAGGAATAATCTGAAATAAAACACAGCCGCACTTTTAAATAACGGTTTGATTTGCGAACGCCACTGTAAGATGTGAAAGCTTTGATGAATGAGGTAGAGTTTCAAAATACAGTCATTAAGAAAATAGGCGACTGAGGAGGCAGCTTGTCAAAATATCTCATCTTCGTTACTTTAGGTCGTTAAAAATCATCACTTTCACAGAAAGCTCGTTAGCACTGCCCTTATTTTCTGGCCTTATGTCTAGACCACACCACCTGTTAATCTTTTGGGATGTGCAATACTACAGATTTTCAAACTCGAACATTCGGTGGGTTGTCTGTGTGACGTAAAGGGAAGCCCTGTAATTAGTTTCGGGTTTCGGGTTAGTCTGACCCCAATTGGACACGATTCTTTAGGCAGAGTGTTTACATAAGATGTGTTCAAAACAGACAGACAGCACAGCGGAAAGTGTTGAAGTCTCAGGCAGTTTTAATCTAGCCAACAAAATTACTGTTAAATCATGGTGATAATTAAATGACGGTCATTTAAACATACTGCTGAAGAAAATGACAAGAAAAAAAAAACAGACTGCAAGATGTTAACAATCGCAAATAAATTTGGAAAGAATTTCAAATATTCCAAATCATAGTCTGTCAGAGACTGATCTGCTTGAGCTGAAGCTAAACAGTGAATGAACATCAGTAAACTGAAACCCTAACAGGTTAATTTATTTTTATTTGCGTAATTAAAACTCACAGTTCTGACTTTTTTCTTAGAATTGTGTGATATAAACTACCAATTGAGAGTTATAAAGTCAGTATTGCATGATATAAACTCATAATTCTGACTTTTTCCTCAGAATTGCGAGTTTATATCTCACAATTGCGACTTTTTTCAGAATTGCGTGATATAAATTCGCAATTGTGACTTTTTTCCTGAGAACTGAGATATAAACTCGCAATTGTGAGAAAAAATAAACTTCTCGCAATTCTGACTTTATTTTTCACAGTTGCAGGTTTATATACCACTATTCAGACTTTATAACTTGCAATTGTGAGTTATAAGGTCAGTATTGCGTGATATAAACTCATAATTGCGAGAAAAAAACTTTCTTTAGATTTAAACAATTCTGAGAAAGAATTGCGAGATATAAACTCATAATTCTGACTTTTTTCTCAGAATTGCGAGTTTATATCTCACAGTTGCGGCTTTTCTCAGAATTTTCTCAGAATATAAACTCGTAATTGTGACTTTTTTCCTCAGAATTGAGATATAAACTTGCAATTGTGAGAAAAAATAAACTTCTCGCAGTTCTGACTTTATTTCTCACAGTTGCAAGTTTATATCCTACTATTCAGACTTTATAACTTGCAATTTTGAGTTTATATCATGCAAGTAAGAACTGCGAGATGTAAACTCGCAATTGCAAGAAAAAAAGTCAGAATTGTGAGATAAAAAGTCATAGTTACCTTTTTTATTTTTTATTCAGTGGCGGAAACAGGCTTCAATAGTTTACAATGACCCTGCTAAACAAAAGTATTAATTTCTTTCAAAAAATAAAATAAAAAAAATTACTGACCCCAAATATTTGAACGATAGTGTAAATGCAACTTTAAATCTAGCATCTGCACAAAATGAAAAAAAAAAAAAAAAAATCGCATACTACAATGTTATTTATTTCGACTAAACTCACATACTAACTTAGTAAAATTTATTAAAATTCATGAATATGACTTGACAAAATATTGACTAAATTAAAGATATAGTACCACTAGCATAGCATAGAATGCTAACTTAGCTTACACCATACACATAACTACACCAGTTCTTATGAATTTTGTGAAGGAAATTTTACATTTAATCATTTTAAATGAATCATAAAATCAGTCGATCACAAATAATGTCTAACACTTCTTTTCTTGCAGGCCTAACTTTTGAGTACGTGCTAGGGAACAGAGAAATGTTCTAGTCTTAAGTAGCATTGTAATAATGTCACGGGCCCACCGGTGGGCCCACTTGCCATTACATGTTTTAAACCATAATATCTTAGTCTGAACCTAAAGCAATCTTGACAAACTATATATCGTTTAAGTTTAAGACTCTAGTTTTCATATTTAAGTAGCATTGTAATAATGAAATATGATGTCTGTTAAGACTACTAATAATGATACAAGATTTAAGGAATAAGCTCAGGTAATCAGTAACCAAGTAGAAGGAGTTTTTGATTTTTCACGTAAAGAGAACCAATCAGATCAGAGGAAAATGATGTAATGTGACACATTACCCATGCTATGTACCTTTCCTATAAAAACTGTTGTATCCTTGTTGTCGGGGGATTCTCTGTGATTGAGATGAGATTCTCCCGGCCGTGATTAAAGCATTATTCAAAGGCATAGTTTGGAGTCTGTCTGGTTACTGCTGCGCAGCAGGTTAGTCGAACATTAGAGATCTTAGTCCCAAGTGATAATGTTCATAGGGGCGTGAGACGTCGCCTGATTCAGAGTGAGACTCTCTTAGATGTCGGGTAGGTGTAATTCTTAACTGAATTGTCTTAGGCCTGGTTCCCCAGTGTGGTCAGAGCTATCACGGTTAGCGGTCAGAAAAGTCACCTGAGGATAATTTCGGTGTCAGGAGACACAATTTAGCTTAAGTCGGGTGTGTAGGGGAATTTCTACCAATCAGGCATTACAAATAGCCTCCTGGGGTTATAGATGTACTCAATTCAAGAGGCAGACCAAATTGTTTATGAGACCAGATGAAGTCATTTTTCATCTAATTGATACATGTCTACAAAATCTATCAAGTTTCTGCCAACACATCTCAGACAATCTTGTTTTACAGCACCGGAACAGCAATATTCGTCCTTCAGATATGCATACATAACCTGCTCAGCTGCTAAAAATAGTATGAAATATTCCATTCCAGGTTTAACCAGCAGAGCATAACATTAATTTGAAGACTTGTGATATTTCATCAAGCAAGAAGGCTCAGACCATCAGTTAGGAAAGAAACGATTGGGCACGAATCAACCAACCAGACATCTTCACCAAGGAAATGTGACCTTGCAAAATTACAGCGGCAGAATCTTATCACAGTGCCACTTGGTTCAGTGGAGAATAAACAGCCAGAGCGTGTTCCACAACAAGCAGACCTACCACGCAGAGAGGAACTCTTTAAGAGATGACAGAAACCAAGCCCCTGCTGAGCCATGTGTGCTTAAGAGTTTTTTTTTTGTTTTTGTTTTTTCAATTTCTCATTGACTACAGGGTGAAGCAAAGAGAATATGACCCACAAAACACAGGGCTATGACTAAGTATAAGGTAATGTTTCTAACAATAAACCGACGTGACATGATGGGACTCGACAATATCAGAGAAGCTTTAAACTTTTCAAAAGTGCATCCTGAAAGTGCCTCAGATGTTACCGCTGCAGCAGCAAATGTTCTCAGATAGTAACAACGCTTCTGACAAATGAATTGTGACTCGAATACATTCGCAAACAGAAAGCTTTGTTTGCATTAAAGGTGCAGTGTCTAATATTTTTATGGAATATAAAATATCCATACCACAGTCAGATTTGTTCCGATTCACCAATTAGAAGACTGTGAAGTGCCTTCTGCCTGTCGATCGTTTTACATGTTTATAGGGAAGCCCAACTGTATATGGGCAGCAGGAAGCTGAGAGTGTGACAGGAGCGTATCATTCATGTTAAAGCAGCAAATTCTGGTTCACAAGCAGTTGATAGTTGTTTGTTTGTCATGCAGTAATTATAACTGCTGTTTTTGACAACTTCAACATGTTGAATACAACTGTATCTTTGTAGAGTGAGGAATAGAATGTCCCACTTTATATTAGGTGGCTTTAACTACAATGTACTTGCATTAAAAGATAAGCACAATGTACTTATTGTGTTTATATTGTATTGCAAAACACTTTTGCTGCTATCGGGGTGGGATACGGTAAGGTTAGAGACAGGTTTGGTGGTACGGGTAGGTTTAAGGGTGGGTTGAGGTGTAAGAGATGGGTCAACAGTGTAATTATAAATGTAATTACAGAAATTAATTACAGATGGAATAACATACAGGTATTTTTTTTTTCAAAATATAAGTACAATATAAAAACACATATGTACATAATAAGTGCATTGTACCAACTGATTATTTTAAATGTAAGTACATTGTAGGGGTGGGTGAGATACCGGTAGACACAATTAACTGGTAGAAATTTGTCAACAAGTAGAGATTTTGGACTATTGTCTCTATCGTGGGTTACATGCTCACATGACATTTCTGTGCTACGTGGTTATGAAAACTTATCGTTTGCACAAGTTTTTAAATATTTTGGTTTAAAAACAAGTGATTTTAAGCAAATAAACTGCAATCAGCATAAAAAGAGAACTCATTCTGCTGTATGCGCGTGCTGTCTGAGAGACAGTTTCTGAATGCTGTCAGAGAGGCAAGCACACATGAAGACGTTGCTCATAGTGCACGGGAGTATTGAACAGAATTATATTTGCTGCTTTATAGGCCTTGAACGGTTAAATACACAAACTTGCTCATCTTTGCAAGTATCCTTGTAAACAGCCATTTAGGTCTTAAGTGAAAGATAGCAGCTGAGAAAGAAAACATGTGTAACAGTATATTGGCTCTGGGCAGATTTTAAAGTGACAGCAGTCTAATATTCCTGCTGTCTGTCATTCATGATAATCGAACAACAAAAGAAAGAAAATCTAAATCACTTCTGTAACTTTAATAAGAAGAAAAATATATTTAATTTACACAGTGAAGAATATGCAGGGTTTTTATACATTTGATTACTTTATACAATGTATGTAGCATTTCTTATTTGTTCTACTGTAGTTTTTTTTTTTTTTTTGTCCTATTGCTTGTAATTAGTTTCTTACTCTAATTTAATCACTGACTGTTTACTTGTCTTCAGAATTTTGTTTGGTTAGGCTAGTATTAGTTTTTTTTTATATTGACACTGGTGATAAAAATTATGAAATTTCCAGTTAAATTAAACCAGTTCGATATTTATACAAACAAGTACATGTACAGTACATGACCCAAAAGGGCGAGTGACAGTTTTGTAAACTGGCCTGAAACTCCCTCACACTGGCCCTGGGCCATCTGGCCATCTTTACCGTTGAGCCTAATAGTCCAAAAATGGTCTTAAAAAAAGCAGGTTTAGCATTAATTTGACAAGCAACGTGTCTGCTAGTTCTGAATAATGGCTATTTACATTCACCACGGTCAGCATTTGAGTAAATGGGGAAAGTTCCACTAACAGCGCCGAATAAACACACTCCACAGTTACAGCATTAATGACACTCTCCTTCAGGCCAAGCCAGAGGAAAACTGAGCAAAACAACAACCACTGGAATCACCCCTTTACACAGAGCCTGTAAAGCCAGCTTTAGTTATGTGCAGATATGTGGTGTTGCTGATGAGATGTCTAAATCTTCATGTCCAGCCTCCGATCTCTAACTTCAAAAGAGATGAGAGAAATAAACGGCGTTCACCCCAGACCTTCAGAGCGCACTGACGGGATGCTCTCTGTGTAGGCTAGAGCAGAATAGCCTGATTTATTTACTTAAGACTCCTTTGTGTCTTTGATATGACAGGACTGGAGCAATCAGTTCTTTAGGCGTCAAGACTTACTGTCATTACGCACTAATGTCCATGTCTCAGATATGAAAACACTAACACTAAACGAGAGGGGGTGTGAAATCAACAGCGACAGACTGGGAGAAGGAAAAGAAAGGCAACGAGGTTATGAGCTGGAGAGAAAGACAGAGAGGGAGGACATGACATGGATTGCGGGGACTTACGATCAAACTAGGGGTGGGAGGGAAATAAATCCATTCACGGAGTCGTTCTCAAGCGATTCTGGCTCAGAAAAAAAAATTCAGAATCAGAATGATAAAAGAATTATTAATAATTCTGTTTATTGAAAAAGCATTTGAAGGACAAAACATTACAGATGCAGAGTGCAATTTAGTGTGCAATGCTGCAAAAATGGCATTGAGGGCATTAGTGATTGAGGATGGAGTCAGGCTGAATCTGACAAAAAAAAACTATTTATGTCTATTGGTTAACAAGCATTGGAATCATGAACAATGTAGTAATTTTGGTTCCAGTTCTGCATAATGATTTATAGTATGTTGTATAGTATTTTAACTCTTTCTCTGCCATTAACAAAAAACCTATGCCATAATTTCATTAAAATACATTTATTTAATACTAAGTACGCATCAAATCCATTAACATATTTATTGATATATCACACAAGACTTATTAATATAAAATTTTAATTAAAGTTTATTTGGAGTATTTATTGCACAATGCACATTTCTTAATATTATGCCTAAAATGTGTTTAAATATCACTGTTAATAAGGATTGTATGATCTCTGTATAATATCAGTCTTTAAATACAAGATATGTAAAGTGTTCCTGAAGTATACTTGCAATAGTTCCACTTTAGCACAATCAAATATACTTCATTTGTATTTGTAATATACTTTCAGTATGTTGTTAGCTGGACCTCAGCTCTACTTCCGCACAATTTAAGCGCATTAAGCACAAAATTAGTTGTTCCGGTTTAGCAGACATTAAGTACCACAAGTACAATTGCAGGGTATTTTTATGAAGCATATAAACATGTATATGTATTTGTAGTATACTTGGCACAAAATAAATGTATTTCAAATACATTTTAGTATTTTTTTTTTTCACTAGGGGAAGTTGCTTACGGACAAGTAAGCTAACATGATCACCAACATTCAGCCGCATATGAATCAAAACAGCCATCACAGAAAAAAATATTGATGCTGTGCAAGAGGTTTTGATGGATTGAGACTTCAACAAAAATGCAATTTTCTTTTGGTTCAAAATACTGTTTCAAAATACTGTTTCTTTGATGGAACTTGCCCACATTCAAATGTTGATTTGAAAAAAAAAGATGAATGAATGAAGATAGCTTTTTTTTTTCTTTTTGCATTTTAAACAAAAGCTCTGTTCTTCATTTTGATATTTTTATTCACTGTTTACATATTCATACAACAAAATATTCTGAGGGACATGATGAAAGATTTCTGAATATGATCAAAAATGAAGGTGGTCGCTGGGAACTTAAAAAAATTATATTCTGGCAATAAAGAGTAAGTACTGTAAGTCAGTAAGTAAATGAGTAAATAAGTAAATAAATGAATAAATAAATGTGATAATTTTAGATTTTTGAAAGGTGTGTTTACATGTTAGTGTTTACATGTTTGCATCATAATTTCTAAACTACTACGGACATTATATGTATCTTTACATACCTGTTCTCAAATAAACTAGTCAATACAGCTATGTCAATTACTTTAATTCTATTCTTTTTATTCACAAAAAAAAAAAACCCCAGCTCAGAATCACTCAGGAGTTTAACTACACTAGCTGTGTTTTATGTTTTTAAATCACTAAAAAGAATTCACTCATAAGAGTAACTTGTTTGGAAATCAGATTACACTGCTCGTATGTTTTTGTTTCACTCAAAAAAAATTAAAAAAATAACTTGGAGTCAAACAGCTTTATTTTAAAACATCCAAAAACCAATCAAAGTCTATAGCTGTGGAACTTCAGTCACAATTTAAATGTATTTTAGAATTGTTACAGAAATGGGATTGTGACTCCCTCAAAATCTAATCTTGAGGTACGATTCTCATCAAACATTACAATCCAAACTCTTTTTCCCACAGAAACCGTACGTTTCTGAATAACAGGTGGCAGTATTTGCAGAATTTGGATTGTGCCAAATTATTACAGGGTGTTGAACAGAATAAAGCAAGTAAAAAGAAAATTGAAGCAATTGAAAACAATAATGATAAAGTCCCAGTAAATAAGCAGGCGGCCGATTGGAGAGAAGACACAGGCCACACTGTAAAGAGCAACTGAATGCTGCACAGTGGGAAGTAATGGCAATCCAAATGTAATCTTGAGAGTGTTATTATTCCAGCAAACTGCGTCCTCTTACGAGGATGCAGCATCTGAGGCTCTCATCACGACCTCTCCCTCTGCCTGGCTGAGCTCAAAGTGCGGATCTGAAGCAGACATGTCCAATTAAAGATACACACGTGCTCCAACCTCACTGCTTCTGATGAGACAACAGGGACAAATACGACACAGAACTCATTTTTAATGTCATCTCCAGCGGTGTGTTTATGTGTCGCTTTTTCTGACAGGTTGGTTTGTCTCCGCAGCTTGCGGAGAGTGAGAGAGAAATATCAACAGCTGATTAAGTCAAGGCCCTGCAGCAGCCGAAGCCATTTGCTTTGCAGATTAAACATGGCTATGAGAGAGAGAGAGAGAGAGAGAGAGAGAGAGAGGGCGAGAGAGGAGCAAGGGAAACCATATCTATTGGAGTTAACTGTGCTATTTCCCCCTGCGTGCTGATAGAAGATGAGACTGACCATGACAGTAATGTGCGTCAAGGGACACCAGCATTCAAAAAGCACTAAATCAACAACAATAAAACTAGCACCAATGTTTTCAGTGGGGGCAACATAACACCTGACCAAAAACAAATATATACATTTAAAAAAAGAAATAACTAAAAACGAATTAAAAAGTACTAAAACAAATGAATTAATAAATAAATCAACAACAAACAAACACAAATTTTCTTGTTTGTTTAGCCTGCAAGCAGACATTGGAACAATAATATTCATTTTATTACATAACACATGACTAAATAAATATAAATAAATAAAACGTAAAAATAAATCAAATGTAAAAACAAACAAATAAATAAATATTTCCTTATCTGTTTAGCAGGCAAGGGGACTATTATTAATTGTATTACATAACATACACAAAATAAATAAATAAATGTTTTCTTGTTTGTTTGGCATGCAAGGGGACTATTATCAATTTTATTACATAACATATACAAAATAAATATTCACACACACACACACACACACACACACACACTTTCTAGTTTGTTTAGCATGCAAGCAGTTTTTGGATCAATTACTATTCATTTTATTACATAACACATTACCAAATAAATATAAATAAAAAACAAAATGTAAAACTAAATAAACAACTAAAATAAATAAATAAATAAATAAATAATAGCATGCAAGATAATTATTATTAATTGTATTACATAACATACAACAGATAGATAGATAGATAGATAGATAGATAGATAGAATTAATAAATTATTAATTAGCAAGCAAATTAGAATAAATAAAATGTTATATATCGGCTTTATATTGGCCATTGGCCACCCTGCTCTCTAAGATATTGGCATCGGAAATCGGCTGTCAAAAAAACGATATCGGCCGACCAATACACACAGATACACAGACAGATAAATACATACATATACATAATTACAATGTAAATATATATGTAAATAAATGCTTTTATTGAAAGTTCTATTCAAAATCCACATGCCCCTTTTGCTTCAGACTGTAATATTTGAGGTTTAGCATGAAATCTTGTTCTACAGTGTACCTAATGGCACCGCCTACACACACATGCAGTGAGTGCACATAATCTAGATTCATATAAAGGGCATGTATATGCAAAAGCTCAACGTGGAATGCATATGGACTTAATTGATTTGTGAGAGAAATAGAGCAGAAATAAATTAACAGACGTTTCCCCAGAGGAAGATGACAACAGGCTCAAAGCAGAGTCTCACTGGTCTTTACTGAACATGTCTTCTCCTCCCCAGCCCTATGGTGTCATTAAATCTCATCTTTAAAATATTAAAAGCACCCACAGGCCGCTTTGCTCTGCTGGATTTCACAGATAAAATCTGTCCTTAGAGAAAAAAAAGAGAAGAGTTTTCATACAAACAGTATGTCACCATATTGAAGACGGTTGCCAGCAATCTGATCAAAGGGCTTCAACAACTGTTAAAAACTCATACTGTGTGAAATAAACATAATGAACACTGCAATGAAGGGAACTTCTCTCACATTGATGTTTAAAACCACAGCAGACTTCCGCATTATTCAGAAATGAATTGAAAATGTCTTTTAAATTTCAATCCAATTAAATTTGAAACAAAAATGATGTATAACTATTTTATTTAAATGAGAATTTGAGCAGAATTTAAAAAATGATTAATTTATTTCTCAGCACAAATATTCCCATAATATTCCCATATGTCATAGAACATCACATTTTCATCCAGAAATAATAGAAATCTGATGTTAACTTGTGTTTAAAGTCTCCTATTGAAATTTATACTTAATTTAAATTAACCTTCATTTCAAGGACATCTCTATTCCCAAACTGATCTTTACCCCAAACTCTTTAACTGGAATTCTGCATCAAGATATAAATTACTAGATTAAGAATATCTATCAAAATTTTTATTTATTTGCCTTAACATGTTTCTATTTTAATATTTTTATATTATAGTTACCTAAAAACAGTCTGATGCTGTTGTCTGTCAAAATTACAATTAGTATTGCTGGCTGTGTTTATTGTTTCAACAATTACACTGAAGTACAAAAAATGTCTAACAAGTAGTGACTATTTAAAATAAAAGCTTGAATTGCAATTCTGTAAATGCCTTTTCATGTCATTCCAAATGAACATCCTGTGTGCTGCGGCCAATTTGAATCAAACTCCAACTCATGATCTGAAATGAAGCCAATTCTTTCATTTTGAATTTTTCCCAACCCTGTATCACAAATCAACCACAGGTATCTTTAGGAATAGTTCACCCAAAAATGAAAATGTACCTACCCTCAGTTCACCCGATATGTTGATGAGTTTATTTTCATTGGAACAGATTTGGAGAAATTTAGCTTTATATCACTTGCTCACCAACGGATCCTCTGCATTGAATGGGTGCCGTCAGAATGAAGGTCTTTGCGCACTGAGTCCGAAATTCTCGTCCGAAATTTTCGCTCATTAAAAAATAAATACAACCTCACATTGTGTCAAACACATTTACACACTGCCTCTAAAACTTTCGTCAGTCATAAAAAAAAAATCGGATCAGTTTCGATTTTCTGCATTTTTGCATCCATAGCAAGCATTTTGATAGGAAAGGATGACGAATATAAAAACAAACAAACAAAAATGCATACGAAAATTTCAAGGACCTTGAGAGTCCAAACAGCTGATAAAAAAAACATCACAACAATCCAGAAGTAATCCACATGACTTCAACACAATCAATTAACACCTCGTGAAGCAAACAGCTGTATGTCTGTCAAATCCATCATTAAGGTGTTTTAACTTTCAACTATCACACCAAAACCCATAGTGAAGTCCATCCCCTGTTGTCCTCTCACATCAAAATCCACCAACATTTTTGTTTAGAACTATTTTGGACTGTTTTCACTTGTAAATAGTGCTTGATCTGTGCATATTTCTCTCCTGATTAAGATAAGACAGCTTTTTAACTGAGACAACTTTAGTTCACTTGTGGATTATTGAGCTTTTATCAGCTGTTTGGATTCTCATTCTGACAGCACCCATTCACTGCAGAGGATCAATTGGTGTTAATATCTCAAAATCTGTTCCGATGAAGCAACAAACTCATCTTCATCTTGCACGGTATGAGGGTGAGTTATTTCTTAGCAAATTTTAATTTTTGGGTGAAACATTACTTTAGTATCTTCAAAACGCCAGTTCAAGAACCAGCCAGCCACAATCTATAATAGAAGAAAACACACAGCTCCCCATTTAAATAAATCAATCATTACATTTGTTTATAAGGAAAGTGCCTTCCATCAGAAATATTCATTAGCAGAAGACCAACTATGCTGAACGCTATAAATAAAAGACCCAATTGTAAATTCGCATCCCTCTCGCTCACATTTTGTCCTGCACGGTCAATAGACACTCACAATATTTGTTCCACACGCAGCCTTGCTCAGCACCCTGGGTAAAGCCCCGTATCTCCAAAGCAATTCATCTCCTGCTGTAATGCAGCATATAGACTTGCAAATAGGTTATCCCTTGATCTGGACTCTTGCTGTGAAAAAAAAGATAATCCCTGTCGCAATCCATGGGCCTCTCATAAATAAAAGTTAATGAGAAAAAAAAGGAAAACAAAAGGCCAATTTTGCTGTGATGCAATCTAGTTGCAAAACAATACAAACCGTTCTGGCAACCTTTGATTCTTTATATCTATAAAGGTGCTGTGTTTAAAATGCAGGCAAGAACGCTATTCCATTCGTGCAATATCCCAGCACTATCATGCAGCTTTCTCTTGGGGAGCTTCAATCAACAAACCATCATTATCGTCGCATGAGCATATTTCACAGGCAGGAGAAAAGATTCTCACAATCACAGCCTCAAGGGAAGATCATTATCTGTCGAAAGAGAACAACCTGTGCAATTATTTTTATTCCAATGGACTGCTACCACTCGCTGTTTATCAGTTTAAAACACTGCAAAACTGAAATATATACAGTTGTGCTCAAGTTGTCATACCCACATTTAAAGAGATTAAAATTAAAAAAAATTAAAATTAAAAAAATTAAAATTCTGTCATCAATTACTCACCCTCATGTTGTTCCAAACCCGTAAGACCTTCATTCATCTTCAGAACACAAATTAAGATATTTTTGATGAAATCCGAGAGCTTTCTGACCCTCCATAGACAGCAATGCAACTGACACGTTCAAGGCCCGGAAAGGTAGTAAGGTCATCGTTAAAATAGTCCATGTGACACCAGCGGTTCAACCGTAATGTTATGAAGAATACTTTTAGTGTGCAAAGAAAACAAAAATAACTGTATTCAATAATTTCTTCTCTTCCGTGTGGTGCTGCATTACGGTGGAACCGTTGATGTCACATTAGTGTTAATTTCGTTAACAAAGACTATGACGAAAAACGTTCGTTGACGAGCTTTTTTCCTATGACTAAGACGAGACGAGACGATAATAAGGTCAATAAACGATAACTATATCAACATGCAATTTTGTCGACAAAATAAGACGAGATTAAAATGTATTAAAAAAAAATAAAAAATTTACCAAAAACCTCTTTATTTTCGTCAAAAAAGGAGACAAAATGTTATTTCAGACTGCTGTACATGCCTCTGCTACGCGAGCTTTCGTGTGCGGTTGCCAGATATCAAGAGTTCAAATCCCCGAATCAGAGCTACATCAGAATCAGGATACATTTTCTGCCCAGTGGTTTGCTTATTTTAAGCAATCTGGCAACCATGCACACGCGCTCGCTCCTCATTGCAGAAGCACCGCCGACGATGATCTGAAAACACTGACAAACAAGCTGGAGTTTAGCGATCTAAATGACAGTGTCACTCAGTGTGTGTTCTGTCATGAGATCTCGACTATATTGTTTGTGGTTGTGATCGCTGAATAAATGCACTTACTCAACCGCTGTTGTTTAGAGAAATAGAGTAATAGAGAAATAGGCTATTGCAATTTGGAATGAGTAGAATTACTAGGAATTTCACTGTTATAATATTTTTTGTTTGTTTTAGCTGTTTTCATAATGTAGACAGAGAGATTGCATAATTCTTTGGTATTAATTTATATCATAAAAAGCCTATAATAAATCAGTACACTAGATGAGGTAAAATACACCATGAGTCCACATTCTATTTGTGCTTACTGGTGAAAGTGCAATACCTGAAATGCAAAAGTAAATTTCTCAAATGACAACAGTCATTCCGATTATAATTTTGAGCAAAAGTAATTTTTATCAGTTTAACTATTATACAGAATGACAAAAATGTGAGATTTCATTGAATAAAACCTGACTAAAATGCTTATACATTTCATTGACTTAAACTTGACTAAACAAAAACAGGACAAGGTTGTTTAAATATGGTAACTAAAATGTACATATGAGTAAGACTAAATTAATACTGTATGGTTAATTAATAATTAATACTGTACGGTTAATAATAATCTTATTGCTAAAATGTCAAGTTTTCATTGACTAAAACTAGACTAAAATACTTCAGGTTTTCTTGGACTAAAACTAGACTAAAATGTTGAGACTTGTTACCCCGGTTTCATAGACAAGGCTTAAGCTAGTCCCAGACTAAAATGCATGTTTGAGCTCTCTCAACTGAAAATATCTTGCTCTGACATATCTTAAAATATATCAGTGTCATTATTCTGTGTCAAGATGCACACCTGTAATGTTTTCTTCTAAGGCATTTTTGTAAAAGTTGCTTAAATATCTTAATTTACCTAAGGCCTAGTCCTGGCTTAAGCTAAGCCCCATTTGTGAAACTGGGCCTTAGTCGACTAAAACTTGATTAAAACTAAATAGGATAAGGTTGACTAAATATGATAAAAACTAACAAGGATATTTTAACACGGGACTAAGACAAAGACTAAAATTGAAATAGCTGACAAAATTAACACTATGTCACATGGACTATTTTAACAATGTCCTTACTACCTTTCTAGGCCTTGAAAGTGGTAGTTGCATTGGTGTCAAAAATATCTTAATTTGTGTTCCCGAAGATGAACGAAGGTCTTACAGTTTTGGAATGAGGATGAGAATTAATGACAGAATTTTCCTTTTTGAGTGAGTGAGTGAGTGAGGGAGTGAATCAATGAATGAATGAATAAATGAATGAATGAATGAATGAATGAATGAATGAATGGGTTTCTCTCTCTGTCAATATATTTAGATAGGGTAAGACTGTGCAAGATTTTGTGCCAGTAGGAATAAAATAGAAATCCTGTTTTCTGAAACTAAAAACTAATAAAAAAAAATCCTATTGTTTTGTATCAACGGTAAAGAAAAAAATCTACAAGTTATTAAAATACTTATAAGTAGAACTGCATAATAAGTTTCATCATCATTCTGAAAACTAATAACTTCACCATACATCCACAAACATGTAATCTTAACATACTGTACATACGTCAATAACAACCTGGCGCCGATTCTACCACAGCAATGATGACTGAAGACTGAAAATCAATGCTCATGGTGAGGCTTTCCTACATTAGCGCGGGTGTGTGTGTGTGTAAAGGAGGGGGCAGGTGCTGTGGTTTTGTCCTCTGAACCTGTCATCACTGTGGAAAGCTAAAGAGATTTCATGACTGGCAGAGGAGCTCTGGGGAAAAAACAAGGTTTCCAGAAGTGTCGGAGGGTAAATGGAATTTCTGATCACGGCAGACTAAATGTGGTGAACCGAGAGACAACAGAACTGCCTCAAACAAAGCTCAAGCAATCATTGCTATACCTGCTCCAAACAGCTGTGTATTACTGCATCATACTGGAAGACTATGTGCTACCTAGACAATCAATGAACACATCAATACTTCATAATTGCTGTATGAGATACGTATGAGGCACCAAAATGAACATTTACAAGCTGGAACCTGAAAATCAAATGATGGGTCTCCTGGCCTGTATACTACATAACACATAATCAAGAAAAACAAGGCTGATTTTAAAAGGATGGTATTGTAACTTATGCTGCTACCTAACCCATTTAAGTCTGTATTCAGGATCATTAAGGACGTATTTGTTTGATTAAAAATACAGTAAAAACAGTAATATTATGAAATATTACAATTTAATATATTTAAACATTTTCTGTTTTAAAATGTAGGCCTAATTTATTTCTGTGATGACAAAGTTAATTTTTTTTCAGCAGTCACTACTCTAGTCCTCAATGTCACATGATTCATCAGAAATCATTTTAATATGCTGATTTGCTGCTAAAGAAACTTTTCTTATTGCTATTGATGTTGAAAACAGTTGTGCCACTTAATATTTTTGTGGAAACCACAACACTTTTTTTCTGGATTCTGTGATGAATAGAAAGTTCACAAAAACACATTTGTTTGAAATCTTGTGTAATATTATAAATGTCTTTGTCACTTTTGATTAATTTATTGCATCCTTGTTAAATGGTATTCATTTCTTTCTGTCTAATAAACAAATAATACAATCATACAATCATTTATGGGGGCAGCCGTGGCCTAATGAATAGACAGTTGGACTTGTAACCCGAAGGTCATGGGTTCGAGTCTCAGGTCCGGCAGGGATTGTAGGTGGAGGGAGTGAATAACCAGCACTCTCTCCACCCTCAATACCATGACTGAGGTGAGACCCTTGAGCAAGGCACCGAACCCCCAACTGCTCCCCGGGCGCCGCAGCATTGGCTGCCCACTGCTCCGTGTGTGTGTTCACTACAGTGGCGGCTCCAGGATTTTTTTGTTGGGGGTGCTAAGGGGGGGCTTAACAGTTCAGAGGGGGTGCTAAAAAAAACTAATTAAATTGAGAGAAAGTAATGAACGCCTAAACTTTAGCTATCAGTTTTTTATATACAGCAGCTTCGAAAAAGAGGTAGAAAGTTCCAACGGTATTTTTAAAATTAATTTTAATATATGATATTTTTTTCTGTGGTATTAAACTTCTCATATGCCACTGTTATTAATATACTACTGCCAACTGCCAAATATGACACTTACAAAGTAATATAATTTACGAATATAGAATGAGAGAGAAAGTTGGGATTTTTTTTTCAATTCAATAAAAACTACAATTTTTTTATTTATTTTTTTTTTTACAATTCATAAAACTATTTCCACACGGGCACACATTGCGGGTGATAACCTCCCCGTGCTGATTTGCATGGTATCATTTGTCGATGATAGCCAGAGATAAGCATAAAAAAATGGCAATATTAAGAGGATTTAGCATTTCCAATTAATGTAGGCCTGTTACATTCTTCTTATTATCAGGCCTATTATTATTATTAGATTACTTTTATTATTAAATTACATGGAATTATTGCCCCGTAATAATTTCATAGCGCATCACCGCATGATGCGCTGTGAGGATAATAAAATAGGCTATTAGCTTACTTCTCATTGAAAATGTTTTTAGATTTTTTAAAACAGGTCTATTAATTTATACAATGAATATAGGCCTATAATTAAAATTATTAACACTGCAGTCATCAATGAAAATTCAGAGCAGCTTTATTTCAGGCACTGATTTTCAAAAACAACCTGTTTAACGCGAAATACCTACGTTTCTTCTCATGTTTTTCACTATACAAGCCACAAAAGAAATGTTAAGGGAATAATTTAAGACAGTTAGCCTATACCGTCATATCAGCATATGTTAGAGTAGATTCGTCTCTCGTTGTCTCAGAGAGAATATGCGGCGTTAATGCAGCGTAAGGCTATGTTCACACTTGGCGTCTTTTTTGAAGCTGCCACTGTCTGTAAAACAGCTGTCACTGTTTTACACTATAATCCTATGGAGTGAACCGTGTTTTCAAAAAAATTCCTGAGCGCTTTTTAAAACGCCACCTCCGGCGTCTTTTTCTGCAGCTCAGAACGTCTTTTCAAGTAGAAAAAACCTCAACTTTCTGAAAAAACTAGCCGTCAGGTTTTTGTTTTTTTTACTTTCACTTTCTCTATAGATTCACCGTCTTGCGCAAAGTTTGCGCGTTGCTTGCTTGAGTTGCTTGACCCCTCCCCCATAATATCAATTGTTTATAGGCCACATATTAGGCACTTTTTTTTAGGTTTTTAATGTTAATTTTCTATGTTAATAAGAGTGACACCGAGAGTTAAAAAACAGGAAAATCATTTGGAAATCCTTGGGGGGGCTGTGCCGGGGCTAAGCAAGTTTCTGATGGGGCTATAGCCCCGTCAAGCCCCGCCCTAGCGCCGCCACTGGTTCACTACTGTGCATGCACTTGGATGGATTAAATGCAGAGGACAAATTCCGAGTATGGGTCACCATACTTGGCCACACACCACTTCCCCTTTCCCCCTTTCCCCCTGACCCCAAATGTTTGAATGGTAATGTACAACCAAGACAGCTGAGGAAATGATAGAAATGTTAACTGTAAATAATACAAAGTTTCTTTTTAATAACAAAATGTATTACTAAAAACTGTTCAGAGTAATAAAAAGTATTATTTTACACAGTTGGGTACTATGCATTTCTAAGCAGCACTGCTGTTAGCTTAGCCACATGCTAAAATCAAACTCTACTGAAATGAATTATATCGAGTTTGAGTCCTGTGCAAAATGTTATTTGTGTAGCGCATATGTAGTTATAGAGCATAGATAGAGCATAGAGCATTCCAAATAGTCACTTTTGACAGTTAGCATGTTCCCTTAGAAGGCAGCTGCCTACAAAGTCAGTTTACTAGGTTTTGAAACAGAGCACACATCAGTAAACCAAATATATTGACATCTTCAGTATTATGCAGAGCAACATGTTAGTCACTCTTGTCTGCCTGATAAGGTGGCAGCAGTTCTCAAACAAATGTCATCTCCACCACAGGAGCAAACATCAGTAGACTGACTCAGATGTGCTGGAGATATGAGAGCAGAGAGATGAAACGGGGAGATTCCAGACCCCACAGCATCCACACAGGCTTGTGTCATTACCAGGGACCACGGCTCAAACCAACTTGCCTTTGTGCGTGTGCCCCTGTGTGCTGGTTACATAAAGCCATTGTAGGTTGACTTGCTAAGGCTTTGGAAAAGGTTTAGAGTAAGTGGAGTAGCTTGTTTGCAGTAAAGCCTGTTGCAGTTAGTACATAATGGTCTGATCATGATGATTTGATCTAATCGTGAATGACATAGCCAGGATCTTTGTGCACTTTAAATTCTAAACGTGTATTTCAGTTACTGGCTTTAAACACAGAGCAGTTCCGGAGTGCTTGAAGTAAAAGTGGTTTACAGTGGTTCAAGCTATTGAGCATGTACTGTAAATGTACAGCACTGTGAATGTAAAGCACTCTAGCACTCATTTTCAATTTAAAATTTGCTTAACAGAAAATATTTGTGACCATTAAGGATAGGGATAAACTTTATTGGTCCTCGAAAGGAAATCTGTCTCGGGCAAAGTGCTATAGTGTTGCTCTGAACAATAATATATATATATATATATATATATATATATATAAATATATAATGTGACGAGTCGGCTGCCTCCCCCCTTTAATATCATCATCACCCCGTCCCTTATTCGCCGCCCTTCACCAGGCTCCCGACGGGAGTGGGCGTGTGAGAGGAGGGGCGCTGAAACTAGTCCGGTTTGGCGGCATGTGATGAGGCACACCTGAATCGAATAGGGCCTCATCACCGCCGCCGTTTAAATGCCGAGTGTGCCTCTCCTTGGGAGACCGGTCTCTTCCCCCGTGCATGCATGCTGGTGTCCTCGTGGGTCCAGGAAGGGAGCATTGAGGGAGGAACTGCCGCACCCGTGACGGCTGACGGGCCAGGATGCCGGGCCGTGGAATCCCCCAGACGTGCCGCGGGCCACAGGAGAGCGAAGCCGCTGCAGGAAGCCGCCGCCCCTCGCGCCCCGGACCGGAGAGGGGAGCGCGTGCGGCCACCGGACTCCGCCCCTTCCCTGGACCCTTCCTCATCGAACACTGCCCCTCCTTCACGAACCTCGAAGCACGACGAGGACACCAGAACCCACCTGTTTATTTTGGACACTTTTCCCCCTTGGACACTTTTATTATGATATTTCTTTTGAATAAAAGCCTCTCCGAGGCCTGACGCCACACCCACTGTGTCTGTCGTTTGCTCCTCCCGCCACAATATATATATGTAAATAAAATAATATATACTGTATTTATGTGTGTGTGTGGGTGTGTGACATGGGTCAAAGACGAAAAAGGGTTTAAGCATAAAAACAATAAGTGTAATGCTGCTTTAAATTGTTGTTGCTTTTCCCCAAAAAATTTAAAAAGTTTTCTGCTTAATTTAATTGCAATTTTGTTTTTGTTTTTCTGAGCAAAAAATAAATATCCTATATTTTTCCCTGATTTACAGAAGACACCCACTAAAATGTCATTCAGTGTAACAATCTTGTCGGGCATATTTACAACAAAAATCAATTTATGACATATTAAAAGACTAATTACTTTCACCCCAAATACTAATTAGTTGTAATTTTACATTTTTAAAATTTGCCACTATCCTAGGTTTTGCCCATTTGGCAGTAAGATTTTTTTTACTCATTTAAAACAATAAAATTTAATATGCTCCCTTATTCTTTTATATATTTTAATATGTACAAGTCAGAATAAACATGTTGTTTGAATTTTTACATAAATATTGTGTTACACTGAATGACAATGTAACATTTGCAACCAAATTTTGACATTTTATTCTCCAAAAACTTGAAACCTTAAAAGTAAACACTTTACTTACATTTAATGTGCTTTCGATGGACATAAAATCACTTTTGTAAATTTCTTTTGATGCGGACATCTTAACGTCTTTGACCCATACATATATATATATATATATATATATATATATATATATAAAATATTATATATGCTCTTTTATATATGCATAATGGTATTAATAGGATATTAAATAATTATATTAATATTAATAAAATTTAGTTTTAGCTTTACCAAATTCTATGTTTTTTTTATGCTATTAATTTTCTGGATTCCATTTTAATGGTTTCATTAAATTTTAATAATCAAAAGCATCTCTAAATAATTGATTTTATTTAAAAAAAATAAATTAATTAATAATAATAATAATAATAATTCAGAAATACTGTTGTGTATTTACATTTTTCTGGTAAATAAATTCTAGTAAATATTTTTTCTGGTAAATAGTCCTTATAAATAATGTTTTAATAATCATTTTATTATTAGCAGTAATACTATCATTACATTAAGCAGAAGTGGACAAAGTACACAGATCAAGTACTTGAGTAAAAGTACAGATACGTATAATAAAATATTATTCCAGTAAAGTGATTTTTCAATTTTACTTGAGTGAAAGTACAAAAGTACTCAATTTTTTATGTACTTAAGTAAAAAAGTACTGATAGGTAGATTTATTTTGAAATTTTATATAGACTACTTTATTTAATTTTATATTAGCACATATTTGTATAATCCTACAGCCCAAAATACCTGGAATTTTCCCAAAATAACCACTATATGTGGTGACATGAGTCAAGATATATAGTCAAGATATATATTTGTTGTTGATATGCTGACAAGAGTGATGTAGTAGTTCACTGTGAAGCTTACGCTGCCATGTACCTGAGAGAAAACAGATCTGACCATCTAATTTTCACCAGTAAGAAAAAAGTGTTTTAAAACTTGTTGTTTTGCAGAACGTCAGTTATATATGACATGAGAATTAGGCCTGAAGTTAGGAAGAACATTTTTAGGAAAATATAATTATATTTTCATAATGATTTTTTTCTTCTCAAACCTTGTCTGTGGTGTTAAAACACCCCTGGCCAAATGCCCCCAGAGGGCATCACTTCCCACTTTGATAATCACTGTAGTTACCATGTTCTGAACATCACATCCTTTCTTTTTCCCTCAGATGGAATCTATCTAGGTTGTTGAATAAAAATATTTGGACTTTATATCTAAAAATTTCCTCAACTTAGCACCAGCAAGCTTGTTAGCTAGACAGTTAGCATCAGCTAACAATATTTACTTATTTTCAGTATGGTTATGAATAAACATTCATATCTGTCTACTCAGCTAGATGATCTAAACAATATAAAAATTTATACTGTTGATAATATAAAAACAAACGTCACATAGGGCTAAATGCGTAGCATTTTAATAAAACTGCTAACGTTACAGCAGCAGGGAATATGAACGTGATGAGTTATTTTATTTAATTTGTGTTATTTGTTTCGTTTTTTGACCTAAAACGTAACGTTAGGGACACTGCTGATCTGTCTGCATTCAAGCATTTCAGTGAGCTTAAATAGATCACCCTTTACAGCAGATTTAGTTCACAAACAACTGACAGTTTTGACCTAAATATGATTTTCAGTTACAATAATTAATCCTAAAATTTGACATTAGTAACTTACTTTTCGCAGTATCAGTTGCACACACGCGCTCACAAGATCTCCCGGTTCTTGTGAGTTCAGTTCACTGGAGACTCGCTCTAAACGGATCATTTGAATCAGTGAGTTGTCGACTCGAGAACAGCTGCAATCGGATCATTCCAATTCGTGAATGAATCGTTTGGTGCGATTTGCGAACCGATTTCACAGGTTCATTGAAAAGAATCAGTTTGTTCATGAATCAGACACCGCTTCTGTGTCTCGGAGCACGTGATGTATTATAAGGAGTAATGATATGTTTTATGAAATGTAGTGAAGTAAAAAGTACGATCTTACGCTTTGGAATGTAGTGAAGTTAAAAATAAAAGTTACTCAAAATAAAACTACTCCAGTAAAGTACAGATACTTGAAAAATTTACTTAAGTACAGTAACGAAGAAGTTTTACTTCGTTACTGACCACCACTGACATTAAGTAATGTATTTCTGTTACACTTCAAGTTAAACCAAACTTTTATTTTGACTGGTTGCTGTGAAGACCTTCAGGTTTCTGTTTGTATATGATATGACGATAGTTTTTCTCAAAAGAAATGCTAAAATGCTAAAACAGCGAGCATCACGCGCTTCAGTATTTGTTTAGTAAACAAAACCGTGCGTCTGCGCCATTCATTCACACAGGGACATGCAAAACATGCAGGATTCATATTTAAATAGTTTTTTGCGGCCTAATATTCAGACAGTAGTCCATATTGCGCTTTGATCTGTGTGTAAAAATTTGGCAAATTCTGTGACATTCCGCGCTATATAGTAAATTCCATTTGGATTCCGCGATTTCGTCTGCTTTTTCTGCATCTCTGAAATCATAGGACCCTGCATATTTTGCAGTGCACTACTTCGAGTGACAAAGACTATGGAAAAGCACAGAGAATCGGTAAAATGATGGAACCATGTAAGCAATGGGTTTAAAGGTGGGGTATGCATTTTTTCAAAAACGCTTTAGAAAACGAGTCGGGGCCGAGTACCAAAACAAACTTGTAGCCAATCAGCAGTAAGGGGCGTGTCTACTCATGATGCAGAGGAGAGAGCACTCATCAGTGAACATGACGGACATTACCCGAGCCGAGCGACGACAGAAAGATAGAGATGGCGGATAAAAAAAGAGGAAAACGTCTGCGGAACAAAAGTGGGCTTACACCGTGTCTACACCGGACAACTGTCGCGGTCTGTCCACACTGGACGCGACAAAGCGACCGTTGAAAATCATTAGAAATTTGTGTCAATATGTCATAAATAGAACGCGGCAGCAGTTTATTGTCGGGGATTTGTCACGGCGCGTCATCCAGTGTAGACAGCATCACTGATTATAATGAGTTCTATAGTATTTTGACGCGCCGCACCGCTCACATCCGGTGTAGACACCGTGTTACAATAAGGCAAGAAGTAGGACCCGTATAAATATCAGATCAGCTTTCCAGCACTGGAGAGAACTCAAGGAGTGGGGAGGCTTGTGATCGGGTGCTGAGGTTGCTTTGTTTCTTCTCGATAGGTGAGTAACATTGGTTTTGCTTTGTTTCACAGAACTAATCATTGCCGTACGTATGTGTGGGGCAGAGCTATCAAAATAGGGGTAAGACCCTTTTGGGGTAGGGGCGTGTTTGTTTTGGTGATTTCAAATATCAACATTGGCTACCAGAAATCGCTTACCCCACCTTTAAATCTTCTAAACCTTCCTGTCTTATCTTTCCACCACTCATATCAATGAGCAAAAAATAAATAAATAAATAATAATAATAATTGGTGAGATTAGAAAAAGAAAAAAGGACCAAAACAACATACAACCCGCAAAAAAATAAACAGAGAATCTATGAGGCTTTCAGTAATGTGAAATGAAAGAGGAAATAAGCATTTATCTATATTGTTCCGGATTGAGGCTGGCATGTGTTGAGTATGCTCTCTGCGCACACTAACAGTAATCAATAGGCAACATAACGAACACAATGAACCCGTCTGAAGTGAATCATGACTCCCTCACAGTCTCACGGTAGGTATCCACTTATTCATTAAAAAGCTGAAGAAACAAATTTCACAACATTATGAAAATACAGCTCTTCCCCTCCTCTTGTATGCTGTGATGATTTTAACCCTCTGGTGCACAGTGGCCACGACAGCAGACAGATTGTCTTAACAGCCATTTGAGAGGGTGATGCCTACATCTGCACCACCACAGGCAATTAGAATTGACCCAGATTAACCTCTATATATATGTCAGTATACTATCAAACATAAATGCATTCAAAATGCCTGCCAAAAAGGGTGATGCACCAAGTGAAGAAAAAATATTACCATTATGTTCATTCAAACCAGTAGCCATTATGTTTATACCATGTCTTATTTTTTCAGAGAAAAAAAATGGGAATGTTTTTGTTTTGTTTTTCAGTGAGATTTGTGAATCATTTTGTCACAATAGACAAAAAGGGCAAAAAGATCCTAGAATCTCACAAATTTCTTCACACTCTAAATGAATGGCTAAAAAAGGATGATTATCAAAGCCCTAGAAATGAAGTGTAAAAAATATTAATCAATAAAAAATAAAAATAAATTTCACGCTTAAATGTCATGAAATAATGTCACATGCAAAAACATTCTAAAAATAGGCAGCTTTGTCTTCTTGCACTGTATAATTTGTTGTTGTTTTGTTGATTTCGTTTCCTGACAGTTTCCATGCAATTGGCCGGCTTATCTCAGTGAATAAATGAGCTCTTAGCAGATCTGACACTGTCACCAAGCACGCAGCCAATCAGGTGACCTTTTCAAAGATCAGAACGGTTGGTTACGGCTGCATTGATTAATGTCCTTTTCAGGAGGTGATCTCTCAGAGAAAAACCACAGGGTGCCCTAAACAATGTCGACCAATAACAGTGTCACTACCACCATCTGGTGCTCTAGTGAACAAAAAAAGCTTCATCAGCAATCAGAGGGTTAACAATATAACAATAGACGGTAGGAGAGGGAAAAAAAAAAAGTCCTCCAAGGTCATGTGAAAAAGAGGAATCTTTTTCCTCCGGATCCCTTGGATGGAGAAACCGCGTGGCTCATCCGAAATAGGTATGCTTTGTAGATTAGGTCTTGGACTAGCTCTGAGCCCTGACCTTGCCAGCAACTATGGCTTGGATTTCTACACGGATGAGATTCGGGGAGGAAAGCGGCATGGAGATTTACTTGCATTAATTCACCTTAAAAAATGCAGACGGGTTTACTCGCCACAGCAACAACAGCTGCGGGTCCCGAACCTCTGTGGTGAAGGGATCTCGCATTCGTTTGCTAGTTTGCGTTTAGTATGCAGCACATGACTTTACAATCAAGGAGCCCACAGTCTCAGGTGAGTAAGTGTGGAGTGGTAAAGGGATTGTGCCTTTGTGATATTTACTACTGTGATACGATCTTGCTGTCAGAGGGGGGCAGCTGCATACTTCAAATACCCGCCAGTTAACAATCAGATTATGGTAAATAAGCGTGGATGTTTGTGCCGCCGTTTTTTGCTGGTTGTTGACAAATGTGCAAATAGAAGAAGGACAGGAGATAGAGAGAGAGAGAGAGAGAGAGAGACAGAGAGAGAGAGAGAGGGAGGAAGTGAGACAAAATGAGCGCAAGATGAAAGAGAAATGCAGCTGCCTGCGAAATAAGCACTTATGAAAATCATGCTTCCTTCTATTCCTCTTTTTCCTGTTCCGCTGAATGCCAAGGCCACGTCAAGGACATGATATGCTCATTTAAGCTCATCGCAAAGCCATTATACATTCAGGATTACGAATTAGCTTAGTTTGGGGCCTGGGTCATTAGTGAGATAGTGAATCTTTCTGCTTTGTGTGTGTATGTGTGCGTGTGAACGCATTTTAGTTGGCCTGAAATGAATATTCAGTGTTCAAAACAAGTTAAGGTCAATTTAGAGCATTTATGGTGTAATGTTGAAATTGACCCATCCCTCATTTTCTAAAAAAAAAAATCATGGTTATGAACAACAATGAAAGCAAAAGGGGCCAATTTTTTATGATTTAAAAGGAGAAATGTGAGGCTTATCATTTTATAAAAGCACTTACATTTAATTCTTTTGTTAAAAAAAATGTGTGTATTATTTGAATTGTTATTTAAATCATTTTCACAGTCGCTTTATGGCTTGCCATGGCAGGAAAGTTGTAAAATTGTATATAATTTCACATAGAAAAGCTTAGTAGGTGAGCTTTTCACAAAAAAAAAAAAAAAAAAAAAAAAAAAAAAATCACATTAATACGTTTATATCTTGTGGCTATTCTATTGAAAGTGAGTATTTTAATGTTTAGAAATTGGCTCCATTTATTTCCACTTTATTTCACCTCACTGCAATCTTAATTTTTTTTTTCTTTTTAGAGAAAAGGAGGGACAAGTGAAAATTAATTTCTGTAGCAATCAAGATTATGCTGTCGACTGAGCTCATACTGAATCTAGAACATTTCTTAAAGATATATTATTAAAAATCAGCATTAGGCAGGTCAAGCTTAACGTTTCAAATGCAGACATTACTCTTGAACATGAAATCGGGTGTTAAAATCGAGTCAGCTGTTTTGCTTTGCCACTAAACTCACTATGATATATTACCACTCCCACAACCGTTCCTGCGTATGACTGCATCCGACACACACTCATATTACACTGCTGACCTTTCAATTGCGGAAATCCACTCAAAAATATCACACCGGTTCATATCTGTATGTAAAACGGCATCAAAGGGTCCCACAGAGCAACGGTCTAAACACGGGCCTATCTCTGGAGGGTTCATGGGTAAATCATTCCCGTTCACAGGTTTCGGGCCGACCTGCACAGCCTCTTCAGTGGACCAGAGAGGTGATTAATCACTAGCCCCCTTAATCATGCCCAAAGGTCCCGCTTTAATTAAAAACAAAGTTCTCTTTTCATTATTCCACTCCAACTGAAAGACGATAAGACCCCCTTCCCCCATAACATATTACAGCCGGGGCCCCCACCTCTGTCTCTCTCTCATCCGGAGACAGAGAGACTGCAAAGAGTGATGATAAACATACTAAAGCCACCATCTGAGCCAAAGAGGAAGCCACAGAGATTTAGACCTGTGGGAAAATTAATAGTAAAAATAGACAATATAACAACAAAGGGTCATTCCGTGTCAAATCAACCAAATTTCAGAAACTTCCCTGGCTCTAATTTTTGATTCTGCAAATTTTTTTTTTTCTAAAGAACGGTAAACATGTATAGTGATGAAAGCCAAAATATTAAATGTCACTGATGTATATTTACTGAGTAATCCACTATTTTATAGAGGGGGGTCAAAATGGCAATTTTCACCTGAGATTCAGAGCCAAATTACAGGGTGTGTAAAAATGACTTTGGAAAGATGGCAGCATCATAATGTTATTTTTACAGAGAGATTGGTAGGTCTGTTAGTAAAATCTGTTGACTTTAATGATCTTTGCTGCATTATGTGCCAATGGTGATCATTCAAAAATGGGGAAAGAGCACTTTTCAAGTTTTTTTCTCCAAAGTTTGAATGCCTATAACTCAAGAAATATTAAAGATATCTTAATTCCCTTTTAGATATTGGGTCTTAACAAACTTTTCTTTGGGAATTCTTCATCTTCAAGGCCCTGTTTGGTTCAGTTCCAGAGATATTGGAATTGGTTTACTAAAATTGGAATCCACGAGTAAATCATTACATAAATTATACACATTTTCAGTGGTCAAAAACCAAATGTGGGTCACTTTACATAAATATGATACTTCTCTTCTTTTAAAGAGGAACGTCTGAAGAACAAATAATGTTGAAACTAGAGATACATCTTGTTTCCTTCTGTCAGGATGACTGCATTGAACATACCTGTCTGAGTGCCATTAATATTCTTTTTTCCAAAGTTTGCGTGCCTAACTCAAGAAGTATTAAAGATATTGCAATATGATTTTAGATTCTAGTTCTTAATAAATGTTTATTTTGGAGTCTTCAATTTCAAGGCACTATATCATTCAGTCCCAGAGATATGGGGACCTCATTGAGGCTCCATGTCCAGATTGTTGAATATTACTCATTTTCAGAAGGAATATTACCCACTTGGCAGAAGGAAATGAGATAGGCCTACATCTCTAGTTTCAACATTTTTTTTTCTTAAGACGTTCCTCTTGAAAAGAAAATAAGTATCATATTCATGCAAAGCGACCCGCATTTGGTTTTTGACCACTGAACATGTGCACAATTTAATGATTTACTCTTGGATTTTTTTACACCCCTATAACTTGGCTCTGAATCTCAAATGAAAATTGCCATTTTGTCCCCCTCTACAAAATAGTGGATTACTCAGTAAATATACATCCATGACATTTAATATTTTGGCTTTAATCACTACACATGTTTATGTTTCTTTTAAAAATTTGAGACAGGGACCTCCGGTTGAGTTGACATGGATTGACCCTAAAGTCTATTACAGAAAACACCTGCTTATTTAGCTGTGTGTTGTAAGTACTCATTTCTTTTGTGCAGGTTATAAGCATTTCTTATATAGGCTCTGCATTCAAAACAAGCTGAGAACTGTGTTTCAGAAATGACCTGTCTCTAAGCTCCACCCCTCTTGGCTACTGTTGCTAACTCAGACAAGCAGGATTTTCAGTACATTGTGCTGACAAAGAGGTAAAATTGATTGAATATTACTGTTACAAATAAGAATCATGGCCCGGTTGCATGAAAACCCTTAAGAGGTTTGACTTTAGGGTCTCCCAAAGGGGGGAAAAATCCCTGAGGCAAGGGCTTTCTTTAAGAGCGTTGCAACTGGTGTTGCTTTCGTCAATGAAAATTATGACTAAATATCGTCGTCAACGAACCTTTATCACGTGACGAAAACGAGACGAGACGAGACGTAAATGCTGGTCATGTGACGATGACTATAACTAAATGTATAATGCAATATTGTTGACGAATAAAAACGAGACTAAATGTGCTTTACAAAATAAAAACTATGCTAAAATGTCTCATTTTCGTTGACGAAAACGAGACGAAACGAAATGTTATAACGTTATTTCGTCTCGTTTAGTTGCGTTATTATTATTATTATTTTGCAGTATTTCTGTTTCCTGTGTCTCGCTTCAGCGGCTGCATCAGGTCGCACTGCGTAGACGCAGGCGACGTCACTTCCTCAAGCCCCACTCGCGGCATTATTTAGAAGAAGACAACAACAAAGTACCGATGGCCGGCCGGCCAGCCGGGGTTCGTCTTTGGGAGAAAATGTATGCGTGTGTACTTCTAACATGTTTAGTTGGTAAAATAAATGTTGTAAATTCAAATTAGAGTGTCTTCCGTGTCTGGAATGGATGTATTCTTGAGTCTATAAGGTAACAATAATATAATAAGATAACCTTGTTTGAAATGGGTTTGGCTAAAAGAAATTTTGGTTTCGTCTATACTACTAGGTATTTATACTATATTGACTGGTTTAAATAGAACTGCATTACTAAAAAGAGACTAAAATACAATTTTCATTGACTAAAACTAGACGAAAATGTCATCAGTTTTCGTCGACTAAAACTAGACGAAAATAGTCATGGATAATTCTGACTAAAATAAGACTAAAATGCTCAGACTTTTAGTTGACTAAAACTTGACTAGACTAAAAGGAGTATGAACATGACTAAAACTAATAAAAACTAAAATGACAGCTTCACACAAAGACTAGACTAAAACTAAAATTAAAACAGGCTGCCAAAAACAACACTAGTTGCAACAAACATCTTAACCGTCAGCCTTACCTAAGTGTTTATGCATCTTTGATAGTCTGTGGTAAACATGGCAATGGAGACCCGGTTTCTTTAGTTCAAATCACCCACAACAAACAGAACATAACAGACCATTGACTTTTTAAAGAGGTTTCATCTTTACTACAAAAACGGCTAAACTACAAAATTTGTTATAGAGATTATTATTAAAGAGGTCTAGGCAAACGACATCCTGTGTGCTAACTACCTTTACAGAATTGGAAACAAGAAAATTTAAACCAAACCACATCAAGGACAAAAAAAAGTCATTGTTTTATTAGAGGGAAAAAGAAGAAAACATCCAAGACTGCCACTATAATCCATCAGTCACTCTTGCGCATGAGACGAAAACCTTGCATAAGATAATTAGCCTATTTAACTCAAGCGCACAGTAGAAGTGATAATTTATATATTTATATATATATTTATTTGTATAGCACTGTTCTCACTGCTTCAAAGAATTACTTTCAATATTTAGAATACCTTATTTTGATCAGTAAAATAAACCTGTGCTTGCAGATGACTTAAGCGTGCTTTTATTTATTATTTTAGGGTAAAATGGTCACATACTGTAGGACTTTGTTGCAATGCATAACAGATTTTAAAGGAACACTTGAGTGATTAAGGGGAAATAATTAATGATATCTGTACTTCAAGTGGAACCTTAGGCTTTTTCTTGCATGAACTTAGGGTTTTCTTAACTTAAGGGCTATGTTGCAACAGCAACGGATAACATTAGTGTAATAGTACTACTATTATTCACACTTAATTTACTTACTGATTAATATGTAATGACATTAAGCTAGTAATGTTAACAATGGAGCAAACTGCCATGTCTGTGATTAGTTACAATAAAAAAAATAAAAACACTGTACAAAATTGTTCTCCTTAATGTATTGACATTTCTGTTGAAAATCTCAATATACTGTAATTTATAAAAAAATGTATTTATCACTATTCATAATAATAATCTAATTATCTTTTATGCTCAACAAGGCTGCAATTATTTTATCAACAATACAGTAAATTCAATAATATTGTGAAATATTACAATTACAAAAAGTTTTTTTCTGGTTCCAGTCTTCAGTGTCACATAATCTTTCAGAAATCATTATAATATGCTGATTTGCTCAAGAAACCTTTTATCACATTACTAATTAAACATATTAATGTTGAAATCATCTGTGTTGAAAGTATAAAGGTCTCTGCACACTGAGTCCGAAATTTTCGTCCGAAATTTTCGCACGTTAAAAAATAAAAACGACCTCACGTTGTGTCAATCACGTTTGCACACTGCCTCCGAAACTTTCGTCCATCAAAAAAAATTCGGATCAGGTTCGATTTTCTGCGTTTTCGCATCCATTGCATGCATTTTGATAGGAAAGGATGGGGAATACGAAAAAACGGAAAAATGCATGCGAAAATTTCGGACTCTGTGCAATGGCCTTAACTGCTAAAAACTTTTCTTTTTTTTCCTTTTTTGTGGAAAATGTAGGCCTACTTTTTTCAGGATCCTTTGATGAACAGAAAATTTAAAAGAACAATCATTTGAAATTACTGCTTTTGAATACTGCTTGTAAATGCATAATTATTACAATTATTATTATTATTATCATTAATAATAATTATCAATACAGTTTTATAAAAGCATTAAGGAACTTGTATTAAAACATACTCAACATATTCAAAAATTCAAATGCAGCTGATCAGAGTGCTGAACTACAGAGTTTAATAACATAGCTGGCGCCGATAGCCTCGAGTAGAGTGTGTGCGCTTAACTGCTGTGGCTAATGGCTAATGCATCCCTTGGAAATGTCTGTCAAATGACTGAAAATGTTATTTTATAAAGCAGCTCGTCTTTCATCTTGAGTCACCTGGCGGGGAGGATACGGTGAGTTCAGATGTGTGATACAGTTCTCTAATTAAACGGAAGCCGTGTGTAGGAATATGTCTGAGCTCCCGAAATACAGCGTGACGAAATTCACTGGAATATTTGCCTGGGATGGTAAATGTGGTTATTTCAGCATGGAAAGGCACAGATGTGAAAACCCGACATGTGTGTCAATCACCTCAAACACGTTTTTGGGGTTTTTTTGTGTCGTTGTCTAAAGTGTAACGTGTGTAAGAGCGTTCAAATTTATAAAAGCTTTCACAGCACTTCAAAGCTCCCTGACCACTCTAGCTGTCTGTTCCGATGTAATAGACAGATAAAGGCAACCCGCACTCAGGACATTACGATTCAATTCGTGCGAGCGACCAAGCGGTCCCCGTTTTCCACAAAAACCAGCTGCAGCTTAAAAGAGAAGACAAAAGTGAGTCCAAATGTTAATGGCGAGCCACATGTTTCTTACTAGCTTAAATCAAAATTGCTTGTGAAACTTGCTCGTATCTTGAACGGATACACGCTGAACGCCACATCTAGGCCCTTGCGACTATGAAGAGAGAATGTGCATATCAAAAAGCTTTCAGCAACCATGTGCTCTCTCAGGGGATGAGGGTTGAAAATGTATTATGAAAATTGAGAGGAATAAGAAAAGGATTCTTACCTGATTCTGGATCACCTGTGGAAAGAAAAAGTCAAAAGTACAAAGTCAGAGGCACCGTTCCAGAACTTGGTTAAAAGATTACAGACGCATAAAACAGAAGCTCTACTCATTCTTTTATTTAGTCACATTTTTGGTCCTTACAGGAAG
This sequence comes from Tor tambroides, assembly GCA_021397915.2. Lineage (NCBI taxonomy): Eukaryota > Metazoa > Chordata > Actinopteri > Cypriniformes > Cyprinidae > Tor > Tor tambroides. The sequence continues at coordinate 63,053 of JAFVLL020036814.1, read as the reverse complement.
TAAATCGCTAATATCTCAAGACAATCGAGACTTTTTGAACTGGCTTGCATGAGAATATGAATAACGGCATCTTAAAACAAGCTGGCGCTGTTATGCAGAGAGCACAAAGGGGAAAAATGGGTTGAGTTAAAAATAAAGAAATTAAATCGTAATGGATTATGAGGTCCTATTCATCACACCAAAAATGAAAAAAGAAAACACATACTCTTACAGTATATAACAGTATAAATAGTTTTTCCCAATGACAGAATACCTACAGCCTAAGTTCTTTTAGTGAATACTGAAACATCACTAATTTACATAGCACATTACTCACATTGAAAGAATTCATTTTGCTCTGTTTACAAACTATGAATACAAAAGCACCATACTTCCACTGGCAGCCAAAGCGGCTGTAATTCTGAGGAAACCAGATGAATTTGTGCTAATAGTGAGGGAGTGTGCAGGCAGTCCTATGGAACCTCCCTGAGTAAAAAAAAAATTGATCTGTTTTATGTCTTAATCAAACACTTCAAGGGTATAACCAATATTTTATAAATTCAGAGGAAAAGTAGATCTGCCTAAAATAATTATGTCTCCTCTAGTGCTCTGTGCACATAAATGATATCAACCAGAACATCAAAAGAATTTGGCCAAAAGGAGAATTACAAAACAAACATAAAACGGTGAGTTTCTGTGTTTTCTCTACAGGTGTGGTTTTGTATGTTGGTTTCAAATGTCAAAAGGTTTTCTTCAAAATCTTTTCAAACCAAAATCCCTATATCATAATATTTTTGTAATGGCTATTTGGGTAACAAATGAACACGGCACAACCACGCTGGCATGCATTCAAATGAGGGTCGATTATAACGATGGTAGATTTTGGCTGAAAGATTGACAGGGTCAAAAACAAGTGTGTCAGGTCAGGACTGGCTTGTCACATGAGTTTTATATATTCTATTATGCAGTCAAACAAACAAACCTTCAAATATTATAATGCATTTTAACTCTGGTTACAATTAGTTGTTCACCTACATTATGAATATATTTATAATTCATTACACATAAGGGCTTTAAGTAAAGTGTTAGCCAATTGTTTTAGTGTACACTCTAAAAAATGCTGGGTTAAATACAAGCGGTTGGGTTACTGCCCAGAAGGTTGGGTTTAACATTTAACCCAACTATTGGTTGAAAACAACCCAGCATGTGTTCTGTCCAATATTTACCCAGCAGCACTAGGTTGTATTTAACCCAGCATTTTTTAGAGTATACTTTTTCCAGTTCTTTCTGCTTAATGAGTAGTTCTGTGATTCATGACTGTATTTTATCTTTCGAAAAAAAAAAAAAAAACTTTTCAAATCATTATCAGTAAATAGCAAGTGCCCACTGTGACAACTAAAGTCATTTATGTAACAAAATGCCCAGCTATGCAAGTTACATGAACTAGAATGAAAATATGTGACAGCCCCCATTTCTCATACTGATTCCAGCAGAACATGTTTGACAGACACACAATTTCTCCATCAATGTACAAGATCCATGATTTCATGGTAATAAACTGATTCAGCATTCCAAATATAAATTTTAGAAATAAAATAAAATAAAATAAAATATCTGTTTGTGTTTCTATCAGTGACTACAGCAGTTCTCTCAGCAGGTCAGATGCCCTGTGGTTTACTCGCTCTCTGAGATTATATACCTCTACAGTAAATGATTCTTAAGGCCTGGAAAAAAAATAATCTTTAGCACTGCTCATTTCATGTTCCTGTTGCTAAACTAAAGGGGAACTCACAGCAGAGACAGGGACAGTACAACATACCGCATCAAGGCTCCAAAATGCCGAGATCAATGCAAATATACATTAAATAGCCTTTGAATAATGTGTTAAAGCTGTCTCAGTAAAAGCTACGAGCTGTTGTTAATGTATGTAATTACAAACATGCTTTTAGTAAATGTCACATTTTCCCTATTCCATATGAGCGTCTGCCTCAGCTGCAGTCATGGGAAATGATGAATGTACTCACTCTCTAAGTCCAGCTGGCAACAACAGGCAAAGTGCTGCCAAGATTAGCCATCGTAAAGAGAGCAGTCTTGTTGTTAAACAAGTACATTTGCCACCTGAAGCAGACATTCATCATTTAACGGTTTGTCGGTAGTCTGTGTCTTTATAAATATTACGGTTAGGAAAGTGTGATAATATATAAGCAACACAAAATATATATTAAATAATATACAGTCAGGGATAACATGCTGCCAGACATACGCAGACAGCTTTATTTAAAATAAAATAAAATAAAATAAAATAAATTGAAAATTAATAATAATAATAAAAAGTTATTGCCCCCTTCTGAATTATTGAAGTTTGTGGACATTTGTTAAAACTGTATGAAATGTTTTTTGTGTGTGTGTGTGTGTGTGTGTGTGTGTGTGTGTGTGGATTGCAGCAGTAAATATAGAGAGATTCTGGTGGTAAAATGGACAGAAATTGTGCCCCTTTTATTTCTTTGGTGTTCAAGGTTTCAATTATGCGATCTTCAGATGTGAAGAAAGTATTTTTCAAATGTCACTAGGATGAAACAGCTCTGCAAGGAAGAGTGGGTCGCAAAAATTCTCTGCAGCAGTGTGAAACACTTATAAATAACTACAGGAACTGTTGGTTATTGCTGCTAATGGGAGTGTAACTAGTCATTGACTCTAAAGGGGCAATCTCTTTTTCCCACAGGGACACTGGTTGTTAGATAACATTAATAAAAACATGAAATATGTATCCATTTTTATAGGTTTTTGGTTGAAAATCTGATGACATTTAATGTAAAACTATGCAAATAAACAGAAAATAAGTCAAGGGACAAACACGTAAGGGCTTTTCACATGTGAAGTAGTTAACCCTGGGTCATTTTACAACCTGGGTAAATGGAATCTTGGGTTTCACACTGCTTTTAATTTACCCGGGGTTAACAATTAATCCTGGGTATCTATAAACTGCCGTTTCACACTTCACATTTCTAAACCCCCGCTCTTATTTAACGCTCTTATTTGCAGTGTCAGTGTCATTGATTGGACAAATGCAGAATGTGACCTGTTTACATATGGCTCTAGGACTGCACATTCTCATGTTATATATTGCAGACTGTACTATAAATTTTTTCCTGAACTGACTTTTTGGTGAACTATAAAGGTAAAAATAAAACCATCTCTTTTTCTCTCAAATTCACACATTTTCAGTCACCATTTTACATTTTCTTCTCAAACTCTGAAATTACTGTTTATACACCACTGTTTCTGTCCAAAGCATGTGAATATGAAGCACACAATTAGGTGTCTGTTGCTAATAATCTAATTGTAACATCCTAACATCGTTTTCTAACAAAGAGGTGTAAACCCCGCTACTAAATTACTAGTGTGAAGCATACTCTTTCATACTACACTTTTAAAAATAAAGGTGCTTCACGATGCCATAGAAGAGCCTTTTTGTCTAAATGTGACCCTGGATCACAAAACCAGTCTTAAGTGTCAATTTTCCAAAATTGAGATTTATACACTGAATATAAAAGCTTTATTAAGCTGAATAAATAAGCTTTCCATTGATGTATGGTTTGTTAGGATCAGACAATATTTGGCCGAGATACAACTATTTGAATATCTGGAATCTGAGGGTGCAAAAAAATCTAAATATTGAGAAAATCGCCTTTAAAGTTGTCCAAATGAAGTTCTTAGCAATGCATATTACTAATCAAAAATGAAGTTTTGATATATTTACGGTAAGAAATTTACAAAATATCTTCATGGAACATGATCTTTACTTAATATCCTAATGATTTCTGGCATAAAAGAAAAATGTATAATTTTGACCCATACAATGCATTTTTGGCTATTGCTACAAATATACCCCAGCGACTTAAGACTGGTTTTGTGGTCCAGGGTCAAAAATGGTTCCATAAAGAACCTTTAACATCTGAAGAACCTTTCTGTTTCACAAAAGGTTCTTTGTGGTGAAAGAAGGTTCTTCATATTATAAAAAGGTAAGCAAGAGATGGTTCTTTAAAGAACCTTTGACTGAATGGATCTTTTTGGAACCAAAAATGGTTCTTCTATGGCATCGCTGTGAAGAACCTTTTGAAGCACCTTTATTTTTAAGAGTGTAAAACATATTTTTACATACTGTACTTCTAGTTAAAAGCAAGGTTTAGAACGTCGATAAACTGGGGTTAAAGTCATGGTACTCTTGTGAATGTGGGTCAAATACTGACACGGAAGAGAAGAAATCACTGAATAAAGTCGTTATTTTTGTTTTCTTTGCACACAAAAAGTATTCTCATAGATTCGTAAAATTAAAGTTGAACCGCTGATGCCACTTGGACTATTTTAACAATGTCTTTGCTAATTTTATGGGCCTTGAACGTGTCAGTTGCGTTGCTGTTTATTCAGGGTCAGAAAGCTCTCAGATTTCATCAAGAATATCTTAATTTGTGTTCCAAAGATGAACGAAGGTCTTACAGGTTTGGAACAACATGAGGGTGACTATTTAATGACAAAATTTTCATTTTTGGTTGAACTATTCCTTTCAGCGCCCTGTACTGCAGTGTGCCCATACATACACAAACTCTTTCTAGGTTACTTTTAATCGCAATCGCAACATATAATCATTGCAGTTAACAGTGTTCACCGGCTGTTTGATTACATTACTGCATGATTCTTACTGTACATTTCTGCCATAGTCACCACTAATATCCTACTCCTAAATATAATGTAGAAACTTAAAATGTTCTGTGAAGCTGCTTTGCAACGATTGGTATCGTGAAAAGTGCTATACAAATAGACTTGAATTGAATTTTCAAATAATTCCACACAAGTCCTTTGTTCTTGCTTCCACTGAAGCACAAGATTCTCTTTAGATCATTCTCAAATCATGCTGAACATCATGATCATCAGGTTTTACATAAACTCCTGGAGTTCATGCAGTTTGAGTCCTGCTGTCTTCAGAGCAAAAGGAGGCATACTAAATAAATTAAAACTCATGTTAATATTTTACTTCAGCTTTCACTCCAAAAGTAATGCTGCTAATATAATTTGTAATGATATAAAACATCATTTTCACTACTGGTCTTGAATGTCTGTTCAGTATACAGTTAAGATATGCATCTCTTCTGCTATGGTAGAAGCAAAACATACTTTTATCTTTACAGAAAAATGGAAGCCATCTGAAAACTTTTAACAGGCATTTTTGTCAATGTCGACAACAGAAAGCTAACGAAAAAAGCAAAAGAAGAGCTAAAGCCTAACCACTAGCTGACAAATGTGTTTATTTTCAAATAAAAGCACTCTACACTGCTGCCTGTCATGAGGGTGGGCGCAAGGCTCTTGCTGAAGGTGACATTTTGCTGTGCTGAATTAGAAATGTTTTGATTGAAGAGATGGAAACTCAACATAAAGTATTTGGAGTTGAATCAAGGCACCATTACAGTGCAATGAATTCAGGCAAAGTAAACATCATTGGGACGCTGTTGCAACCATGACACATTACTGTTTACCAAAACATTTTCTTTCCAATTAGCAGCTTGCGCTCATTACTCTAGTTTTGGATGAATAGGCACATTGAATAAGGTTACGGCAGTATCGAGCAGGGAAGTTTCACAAGTGACGAAAGAAAAGCTGTGAAAAAAAATAAAAAAACATTTTCCATCTGTTCATGTTTCTGTTGTATAGACCTTTGATAGTGCTAGAGCCCCCCATCCCTCCCCTCAAGACAAATGACTTGTTATTTGAGGACATCAATCTTTTCATTTATCAAAACGTATTAGTACATAATTCATTCCAGGAAAAATAATGTTGTGTGACATTACTAAACATTATTAAGAGGAAAAGCAAGAAGTTGTTCTCTTAGTCTGATATTGTCTCAAATTGATATTGTGAAAAAGAGAGACTATTTTATTAGAGAATGCTGTAAGTAATGGATAATGCACAGTCATTCTAAAAAGGTAGTTTTAGGATCATGTCAATTATCCGACTTATTACTTGGAAAATAAAATAAAAATAATAATAAAATAAAATAAAAAATAACTGGAAATTCTACGCAAGTTGTCTAAAATGTAAGTTATACTCAATATTAAATTAATCTGAATATCAGCAGGGCTGAATAACAATCATACTGAAATATGTAACAACAACACAACTGTGATGTTCTTTAAAGGGATAGTTCACCAAAAAATGAAAAATCTGCCATTAATTACTCACCCTCATGTCGTTCCAAACCTCTAAGACCCTCATTCATCTTCTGAACACAAATTAAGATATTTATTAAGATATATCTCAGCGCTTTCTGACCCTGCATAGACAGCAACGCAACTACCACGTTCAAGGCCCAGAAAGGTAGTAAGGACATCGTAAAAAGAGTCCATGTGACATCAGTAGTTCAACCATAATTTTATGAAGCTACAGAAATACTTTTTGTGTGCAAAGAAAACAACTAATAGAAATGAACTAATGAGAGATGGACGTTCCACGTGAGAATGCCAGCTCTTGCTTCAATATGCAAGCATCGTGGTCCTCTCGTGAATGTGTGTAGAGACTGACACAGAACACAAGAAATTGTTGAATAAAGTCATTATTTTTGGTTTTCTTTCTGCACAAAAAGTATTCTTGTAGCTTCATAAAATTACTTCATAAAAACTGGATCACATGGTCACATGGGTTATTTTAACAATGTCCTTTCTACCTTTCTGCCTTGAACGTGGTTGTTTCGTTGCTGTCTACGCAGGGTCAAAAAGCTCTCGGATTTCATCAAAAATATCTTAATTTGTGTTCCAAAGATGAACGAAGGTCTTACGTGTTTGGAACGTCATGAGAATAAGTAATTAAAGGGTTACTCCACTCCAAAATGAAAATTTTGTCATTAATCACGTACCCCCATCTTGTTCCAAACCCGTAAAAGCACCACACGGATATGTCTTCTACGTTTGTTTACGCTTTGATTTGAACAAAAACAGCGTATCTCGTATGCGGCTGACACAGAACAGCATACGCTGCTTGCGTCCAGCGGATATTCTCCAAAATGGCCCTACGCTGAAGCAGAGGAGACGAATTGTTGAATAAAGTCATTGTTTTGGTTTTTTTTGTGCAGAAAAAGTGTTCTTGTCGCTTCATTAAATTGAGATTGAACCACTGATGGCAGATGGACTATTCTGACAATGTCTTTCATACTTTTCTGGGCATTGACAGTGTCATTTACTTGGCAGTCAATGGGACAATCATAAACCTCCCGGTTTTCATCCAAAATATCTTAAATTGTGTTCCGAAGACGAACGAAGCTTTTACGGGTTTGGAACGACATGGGGGTAAGTGATTAATGACAAAATTTTCATTCTGGCGTGGAGTAACCCTTTAATGACAGAATTTAAATTTTTGGGTGAACTCTCCCTTTAATTATTAATGGGGTTTTTTTCTGTAAACAGCTAGAGTAGTTCCAAATGTTTGTGTTTGAGCAAAACATATCAGGACCGATATCCAAATTCCCTCCAGTTTTGTAGTCAATATGAGACCCCAGCAAATGTGACCAAAAAAAAAAAAAAAAAAAAGGCCCTTTTTCTGCAACTTATCAATCTCTTAGTGTTTGATCTGCAAGCACAGCCAGAGGCCGAGCTGAGAAAAATGAGCCCGTATCCTTTCAGCAGCAGTCCGGGCTGCATTAGTTTCTCTGTGTAGAGCTGAAGCTCAAAAGACAAAGGCTGGAAGCAAAGATGTGTGCTGGGTCATCTGCTACTCTCGTTCTTAACTTCTGATTTACGGTCTTATTTTTTTCCTTGCTTTAAATGGTTAAATGTGCAACGTAAATAAAGTCTGCTGAAGACTACTGCCCCGCATCCTTGCTAGTAATTAAGGTCACTCATTAGTACCTAATAATTAACAAGCTGGGTCGAATTCCCCCCACCCACACTGTAATTAAAAGTCTCTATTACACTTCAGAGCCCACAGGGGCAGAGTCTTCTTTCTCTGCTGTCTCTAGTCTTGACCTCAGCTGACTCTGGGGCCAAGGAAACCATATAATCCTTTGGAAAAAAAGAAAAGCTGTACAGTACGTCTGAATAATATAAAGGACCTGACTGACTTGAGGTCAAATTACTCCAGGTGGGCAGACAGCATGCTTTTGAGAGAAGCTCAAACTGCCATCCAATTGTTCTGTTCAAAAACATATTAAACTGCCTATGTAGGCAGCATTTTAAGGCATCATTGGCACAGTGCTCCAAAAGGTAGGCAGCATAATGATTCTAATGTCATATACTAAGGGAGAATAGCATGTATTCTTCTCAGTGCAGGCTGGGATTTCTTATATTTAAATTTATAAATTAAACATTTAAATTAAAATTTGTGTGCACCAAGTATATTTTTGCTTATTAGAGTAGCTTGTCAGTAGCTCAGCAACAAGCTAACATCAAACTCTACTGGAATCAATTGTGAGTCATGTCTCCAGAGTGCCATTCGTGTGGCATGCTGAGTTGCTGCCTGCGTGGAGAGTTCCAAGTCAGTCACTTATGAGGATCCATTATGGTTAGGATGCTGCCTTGGAAGGCAGCTGTTTATGTAGGCATTAGGCAGTGAGGCAGCTCACTAGGTTTTGGAAGAGGGCCAATTTAATCCTTAAAAATCAGGAGAATAAACAAACACGATGCATTACAGCATGTTAGTGTTTGTTTGCAGTCTCCAGATTACAAACTCAAATACTGAAAATAATCACAACCGACTTGACTGGAAAGCTAAAGAAAAAATGCTTAATTAATATTATAAATGAATATAGTTTAAGCTTTGAAATTATAACATACCGACATGGAAATAAAGTTGTGAAACACCACATATATCTGAAATATATTTTTCTTTCTAAAATGTATATACTGTTCAAATGTTTGAGGTCAGTAATGTGTTGTTGTTTTATGTTTTTGAATGAAGTCTCTTATGCTCACCAAGGCTGCATTTATTTGATCAAAAATACAGTAAAACTGTAATATTATGAAAAACAGTTACACTTTTTCTGATTACAAGTTGTCACATGACCCTTCAGAAATCATTCTAATTTGCTGATTTATTGTATGCTGTAACATTATACATGTCTTTGCAGTCATTTTTTTTATCCATTTAATGCATCTATATATCTAGATAGATAGATAGATAGATAGATCACATGGGACATTTCTGATATTTTGATGAAGACATACATCCTCATATGAGCTTCATGAACCAATCATTAGCAAATCCTGCAATTAGTGAACCCTGCTTATCTCACACAGGCCTGTAATCACTTGAAGTAATTAAGATTGACAGGTCAGTAAGGAAATCAAGGAATCAAGCTGCCTTCTGTTATTGCTGCAGACATGGAGTGTGCTCTGTCTAAATTTGTTAGATAAATACGACTGACTGAAGTGTTTTTGCATTTCAAGCGGCGGCACGGTAGACTACTCTTATAAAAAAATAATTGCAGTTTTAAAGCTTAGCCTGACTACACTGTAATTCGGTGAACATGCAGATAAAAGAATGTGAAGTGTATAATAGATAGTGTAATGACAGTTATCAGCCACCACAATGAGTCGCTTCAGCTGAAAGAAGAGGCAAGAAACGTTTCAAACGGGTACATTATTTGCATTTCAAGTACACACCAGTAATAACGAACGGAAGAAAGAAATTTGGACATATTTGAAATAAAACACACATTCAGTCGGCAGCTTTCAGTCAAAACCTCTCATCTTTTTTTAATAAAGCCAAACAGCTAGAATGACAGCAGAGCTCTGGCTCTGTGCATTCTGGGTACGGTTTGTGACCGCACGACACCAGGACCAAAACAAGTTTTGTGAACACTCACACAGAGATCAGTCATTAGTCAGGTGGCTACAGCATGTTTCAGGTTTAAGAAGTGTTTCAACGTCGCATCAAATACTGATGAACACATTATTTTTTTATTTGAATTATCACTCAGTGGGTTATTTAACCATGTATTGCTATGTCTTTAAAAAAGGCTTTTGTCTTTCAAACACATTAAAATGCACAAATTCACATTATTTGTTATTTACATGTAATGCAGGCATTTATTTTTAGATTTTTTTAATTTATTTATTTTAATTTTACTTTTTTATGATTTAATTAATTATTAGCTTTTCATTAAATTTATGAACCCCCTGCAGTTCATTTACAAACCCCAGTTTGGGAAACCTTGACGTAATGTAATGTTTAATGCACTTCATGTTGTTAATTACAACAAATTGAAAATATTTTTTTTGGCTTTGTATTGTATATAAATATGGTACAAGATTATCCTATTTAAATCAACGTGATAAATGAGTTAAGTCAAAAGTAATCTAAAAGTAGTCTGATTATATTACCTAAAATGTGTAATGTAATGGATTATGTCACTAATTATAATTTTTATCATGCAATTTGGAATCAGTAATGGACAACAATTTGTAAGTAATCTACCCAGCTCTGATTATTTCCCTTGATCATTTAATTATTTCAATATATAATATGACTATTTAAAAGTCATATACTGCATAATACTACATGCTGTAGCTGTTCAAAAAAGTTTAAAAAGGTAAAGTTTAATTATAATAATGAACTTACTATACATGCTAACATCCCTAATGTGATTGCAAAGTTCTTCGTTTAAAGAATAATTTCAGAAAACAGCGAGCATGAAATACTTTTTTGCTGACATGTGCTGCAGTGTGACATGCTGTTCTCCATCTAAAACCATTTGAAACAGCATTTTGCTAATTCTTTTATAATTATAATTGTTATTCATGCAGCTTTTATGAGCTCATATTAATTGAGAGGGCACATGGACTATTAGTACATTTAAAAAGTCATTTGTCACACCGCAGAACCATTTAGCTAAAGAAAATGAATAAAGGTGATAAAAATGGTAAAAACTTGAAACGGTGACCAGCACTTAAAATACACACTGTCCCTTAAATTCTAATATAAACTGTAACCGAAATTTTTTTGTTTAGTTTAAAAAAGTCCCTGAATGTGTACCTTCTGAAGAAATGTGCTACCTTCAAGTAAATAATGGGCCACTTGGATTCAAATGCGGAGTTCATTAAAGCAACTGAATTCATTTTAATTCTATTTAATCCAAACACTTTCAAAACAATAAGACAAATTCAATTTAGTAAAGGTTTAGAAACCTCATACATGAGCATCAATGAAGCAAACCACTGGCAAAAGCAAACTTATATCCATCTCTCTATAGCATATTTCAATCCATCTTTTCTATCTATCTATTCTTCCAACATGTCGTTCTTCACGTGTCTGAATACAGTAGTTATCTGGTCTGGTGAGGTGAGACCTTGCATTATGATGCCCATATACTAAAAGGCGTTGCCTTTGAAGCTGATCCATCATTTATGTGCCTCTCACACTTTTAGACACATAAAGAGAACCTCTTATTTATAAATGACCCCACATCCTGACTTTCTTCTGCATGTGTTTTAGCAGTTTCTTCCACCACCTGAAATGGTGTCCTTTTGCCTCATTCATTCTAATTTCAGTCACAAAAGCCTACAAAAGTGTCTGTCCCATGAGTCCATCCATCACTACTCACATCTCAGCTGTCACATCTGTTTCGTATAACAGTTTATGCCACAGTGACTTCTCAAATTTGAAAAATGAAGATGAAATTACCTACAAACTGGCACATAATGGAGTACAGCGAAAAAGCCAACTGCATCAACAGATAGAAAGAGAGCACACAACCACCCAGGAATTAAAAAGCAACACACACCTTGTTAACTAATATTTAAACAACGATCGGCGCGGTGAAAAAAAAGGTTACGGAGCCGCTCTACTGTGAAATGGAGGCATTTACACTGTGTTTACATTCATATTTCTTGCTCAACAGCCTTAACTAAAAGGAACAAGCACACAGTCAGAAATAATTATTAATTATTAATTGATTTCGGTCTCTTAGTTCCATTACGTTTTAAAGCTACGCGCCGTTGCATTAAGGAATTTTTTCATTAAGCCGTTTCTCCCACAACCGTCAATTTCACTTGCGCTCTCCGATTTTTGAAGAGGGCGATTTATTCAGCTAATTTAACCGAGAGATACAAAGACGGACAGTAATGGCTCATGGAGAAGGCTCACTTCCCTCCCAGCAATGCACATTTTAATATGAAAAAGGTAGAGTGGCTCATACCCACAGAGCTTAACAGCGGACAGAGTGGCGGTAGCCTTGAGGTGTTGGTATTTTCAAAAGGAGCGTATGCTTCATGTAAACATTTATTTGCAGAGAATGCAAATGCAAGGCGTCATTGCCACAGCGCTGTCTGACGTGGAGAGGCCTGCTGTGGACGTCTGCATTAAAATGCGGTGGCCCATCTGCGTTGGCATAGCAACAGGCTCCCGTGTCTCCCTTAGCATGACGTTGTCGGCGCAACTAACCCACTCCCTTCCTGCCTGCTTCTCTCTCGCATTTCTTCTCTTGTTCCTGCTCTGTTATCATGGCCGTTCACCTCCACCTGTCTGGCCTAATCTGGATGAAAGTGCTTTTCAAGAGTTCAATTTGTTTAAATGGGTCAATAATAAGGCCATAAAAGTGTTTACCTCATAAACAGTTTTCTGGAAGAGGGGAGATATTTTTTAAATGGCAAGCGGGTATCGAACTGCATGCTGGAATAATAAGAAGCGCGCAAATAAAAATAAATAAATAAATAAATAATTCATGGCAGGCAAATCAAAAGAGCTTGTTTAGGTTAACGTGTTTCCATTACAAGGATTGTTTCGGCCCATAAAATGCATATAGCAAAATGTATGGGGTGATTTAATATGCATGTCTTGGTGAATATAGTGCATTTCAAGACAATCAACTAGAAATATCATTTATTATATTGCCTTTGTGGTTGCATAACATTCATCCAAATAGAAAAAGTAATTACAGGATTTACTCCACATTATTCCATCCTAATATTTTGGCCTATCCCTACGTTGCTGTGGAAACAAGGCGAAATGATGCTTGCTAGCTTACTGAACTCAGTTTCTGCTACATCAAAAAAATAAAAAAATAAAATAAAATCAGCACACAAGAACTGAATTTAGAGAGCTCTCATTATTTCAAGATAACATCAATTATTTCAAGACAATATTATTATTTCAAGATTTCAGAGATACATCTAAACAGAAACTCAATTTGACACTGCATTTAAATAATGACATTATTTTCGAGTTTGTATCTAGGTTTAGTATGTCTTAAATAAATATAATATCTCCTAAACAGTCTCAAATAATTTAAATCAAGATTGAACTCTCAATGAAAAACAATATTAACTCAATGATTAGATAGGACCTATTAATTTTGAGATGTCTCATTATTTTGAAATATCTCATTTCAGACATTTCATTATTTCAAGATTATTTATTTGCGATTACTTTGAGATATCAATAGTTTAAGATACTTTACAGTAAGAGATATTATTTTATAGATATATTTAAAGGGGTGGTTGACTGCTTTTTTTCTAGGCTTGACTGTGTTTATGGGGTGCAGTCAAACATATGTTCATGCTTAGTTTTTTGAAAAACGCATTATTTTTCACATAATTTACCTCTATTCCACACCTCTCTGTCCCTTCTCTGTTAAACGCCCAGGTTATTTCCTGGTTTTATGAAGCCTCTCCCTCAGAAATACGTGATGGGCTCTGATTGGTTAGCTGGTCCAGTGTGTTGTGATTGGCTAAACCGCCTCTACTGCGCGTCTGAACGTCCCACCCCTCAGCTCAGCGGCATGTGCTCCGGTTGTATTGTAAACAATGGCGTCATCTATATTGCTTATCAATTTGAGCCCGAATGAGACGCAGAGGATATTAGTGAAGAGGATCGCGCGGAACCTGTGCAAGCACGGCTTTTAATGGTATGTTTTTTTTTGGTTCATACTTTTAGATACGCTGTTATTTGTAAGTGCTACTGCTTCTGATAGCTTTTAATATACGGATTTATCCTGATTTAAGCTTTAATACAGCACAGCAACCGCACGCGCGTCCATGTATAACGCTTCTCATAGCTATGTGAAAATAAGTGTATAATTGGAACAGTTTGTTGGAGCTGATCTGACGATCTGAATGAGAGAGAGAGAGAGAGAGAGAGAGAGAGAGAGAGAGAGATGCAGTATTAAGAACCGCTGCTTTAATGATTTTGAAACTTGTGAATCCATTAGAATCGATAGAAGACAGAATCGCGATTCATATATGAATAGATTTTTACGTGCACCCCTAGTTTTCTCTTCCTCTTCTCTAAAGCAACATAGCATAGCATAGCATGGCCTTGCCCCTTTGCTGCATGTTCCCGGGGACAGGGTTTATCTGGGTCCATGACGTATCTGACCCGGGAAGTAACTCGTTGTAGTCCCTTACCTGTCGTTTTTGTAGGCATTAAACTGCCAGAATTTTAAAAGACGATATCTCCGTTTGCATTGAACTTTCACAAGTTGTGTTTCGCAACTTTGCAGATATTGTTTATGCTCAAACAGCAACATTACACACTAACTAACGTTAAAAAAGTGAAATCGCAATCAACCACCCCTTTAAAAAAAACTACCCTTGATACAAACTCAGTAATTTGACAGTTTAAAATAATAACATCTTAAAATATTAAATTACTACGTAATGCTTTCTGAAGCATCTCAAACAATGAGATATTATCTTTAAACGGATAGTTTACCCAAAAATGAAAATTACCCCATTATTTATTCACCCCCAAGCCATCCTAGGTGTATATAACTTCTTTCAGACGAACACAATCCGAGTTATATTAAAAAATGTCTTGGCTCTTCCAAGCTTTATAATGGCAGTGAATGGGTGTCGAGATTTTGAAGCCCAAAAAGTGCATCCATCCATCATTAAAAGTGCTCCACACGGCCCCGGGGGGTTAATAAAGGCCTTCTGAAGTGAATTGATGCATTTGAGAAAGAAAAATATCCATATTTAAAACTTTATAAACCGTAATCTCTAGCTTCCGCTAACTGCTGTATGAGTGTTCATGAGAGAGTGGCATTCCAGCCGATGACGTAGGCGTAGTGTAAGCTCTAGTGAGAGGTGACGAATGAGAAAGCGCAGAGAAGAGAGCAAAACAAATTCACTGCCATTATAAAGCTTGGAAGAGCCAGGACATTTTTTTTATATAACTCCGATTGTATTCGTCTAAAAAAATAAGAAATTCATATACACCTAGGATGGCTTGAGGGTGAGTAAATCATTGAGTAATTTTCATTTTTGGGCGAACTATCCCGTTAATATAAATCGAGATTATTTTGAAATCATTTTCATTTCATTTTATCTTGAAAAGATGAGATTTAAATATAATCAGATGCAGTACTAATTCAAAATAACCAGATAGAATCTCCAATAATGACGTTATCTTGAAATAATGACCTGTGTGCTGGATTTTTTGATTTGATGTGGCAGAAACACAAATACTGTGCGGTAGAGCAGACCATTATTGCCACACACAAGATCACAAATATCATAAAAAGAAAAAAAAAAAAATCACATGCTGCCTCCATCTGTGAACACTAAGAATTCTCAGGAAGCAAGCAACTGTCAGAGTCTCATAAGCTACTGGTGACAAGATGCTTTGCAAATGCTCAGTATATAAAACTCTGAGCCATAACGGATTCTCTATCTACTGCATATCAAAACCTGATCTCTGATTAGCTCCTGCACGGCGTTGTATGAGAAACTTCTGAATATGCGGAGAGGGGATTAGTCTGAAACTCCTGGAGGCTTTCCTTCAGATGGAGGATTATATCAAGGTCACTGAGGTACTGGGAGGATTGGGCATGGCAGTGCCAGCTGTACCCGTTCTTCTGACGTCCTCGCATGCCTCTGCTCTCACGGGCAGCTGACGGTCATGGTCACTGCGGTCAAGCCTGCTCTGCATTACCTAACTGGAGCAAAAGTTGGATGCAGAAGAGCTGAGCTTTGGATTACGCTCCGGCACTCAAGACTGGCATCGATGCCTAAGTGAGCAGCAGTGACATAAGAGCTTTTCCTCTAAGGATGGAAGCAGAGGTATGATAAGGCTGTAAACATCCTGAAGCTGACGGTATGCATGAGAGCACAGACGGCTAACTGAGGCAGCTCAACATCCCAAAACATGCTGTCTACATGCACACCGTCAAGTCACATGACCTCGACACAGAGTAACAACTGTAAATGTGAGTAAACCATGGCATCCTGCAGGGATGTAGAGATTTGTTTAAACCCTGGGTAAATGTAATCCTGGGTTATCTATCTACTTCTCACTGCTTTTTCTCTACCCTGGGCTAGTAATTAATCCTGGGTACTCAATACTCATGTTTCAAAATTTCACACTGTACATTTGTAAACACTCTTATTTGTATATTAACACTCTTATTTGCATATATGTTGCATATTTATGAGGTCAACAACATTGACTGGATGAAAACTGTAGCAATCCAGTTTGGTGGTTTTAAGCCTCCTGAAATGCATCAAAGCAGATGCTGAAAATTAAACAGCAAAAAGACAGATGCTGAAATTAAACAGCATTTCTGTGGCTGTACAAAGCGCATTAATACTTAATGAGATGTTTGTTTAGTTGGTAATGCTTTAGAAGAAGGTTCAATTCATTAACACTAGTTAATGCATTTGATATCATGAACAAAGTACTTTTTTCACAGCATTTATTAATCTAGATTAATGTTAATTTGTAAATATAAGTGCCATTTTTCATTGTTAATTCATGTTTATTCGCAACAAACTAACAAATTATCATTTAGACAAGAAATACTACATTTCTAAGCCTAATGGTTAGAGAGTCGGACTTGTAATCCAAAGGTTGCGGGTTCGAGTCTCGGTACCGGCAGGGATTGTAGGTGGAGGAAGTGAATGACAAGTGCTCTCTGTTCTAGTGTTGTCAAAAGACCCGGTACTTTGGTACCAAGTCGGTACTAAAAAAATGAAAATGTCACGGTACCAGGTTTTTAAGTACCGGTGGTACCGAGTACCCGGTCAACCCGCTTCTTGCTGCGCTATCAGAGAGGTCTCTTCATAAAAGCACTGAGACATCAAACTAACAAAACACTATAAAGACCGACAGCCAGATCAAATAAAAGAGTTCAAGCAGGTAAGTTTCAATTTAATATTTAGATCTTCTGTTATGAATATTATTCCATATTTTTAATTTGAATGTCGGACTGAAATAAACATCACCATTATTAGCGGAGTTAATCGTTAGCATAAGCGCGGTTAACGCTAATATAATGAGCATTAGAATGAAGTTTCCTTATTAACTATTTAATGCTCCTATAACTTTTATTAGGGTAAAAATAAAACAGGAGGGCATGATGGTATTTACTATTTTTACACACCAGAAGCTTTTAAATGAATTGTGAATCTAAAATATGCATGTTAGAGAATGTACAAATGGTTAGTGTTTATGTCATATCAGTCCGTCAGAAAAGCAGTTCTGGGCTTTTTTTTTTTTAGCTAGTTAGTTATTTGTTATTCTTGGCAGGTTTAAAGCCCTTTAAAATTAAATATGTATACAGTTTGGATTAAATGAAAGTACAGTCAAATTTTATCTCCTGTATAGACTTTACAATAATATACCATTCATTAACATGGCTTCATGTTATTATCTAACATCATCTTACAGTGAGTGGACAATATATTTTTACAACATTAATTAATGTTTGTGAATGTTATTTAATACAAACACTTGATCATTCATGTTTGTTCATTGTGCATTAAATAATTTTAACAGACTGAACTTTTGATTTTATGTATTAGTAAATTTTTAAATTAACCCTAAGAAGAATAAGTGCTATATTACTATTGTTTATTGATATGTCATGTTATCTAACAAATGGAATCTTATTGAAAAGTGTTTTTAATACTACAGTCTCAATCTATTTGATACACACTTGTCTTAAAATATATGTAATCTTACCTAAATTTATTATAAAAGCTGAGGTTGTTATTTACTGAAATGTTATATTTTAGCTGGTGTCAATGATCTAACATTGCATTTGGTCAGGCTCAGGCCATTGCTTTACTTGTATTGTGACCCTGGACCACAAAACCAGTCATAAGGGTCAATTTTTCGAAATTGAGATTTATACGTCATCTGAAAGCTGAATGAATAAGCCTTCCATTGATGTATGGTTTGTTAGGATAGGACAAGATTTGGCTGAGATACAACTATTTGAAAATCTGGAATCTGAGGGTACAAAAAAATCTGAATATTGAGAAAATAGCCTTTAAAGTTGTCCAAATGAAGTTCTTAGCAATGCTTATTACTAATCACAAATTAAGTTTTGATATATTTACAGTAGTAAATTTACAAAATATCTTCTTGGAACATGATCTTTACTTAATATCCTAATGATTTTTGGCATAAAAGAAAAACCAATAATTTTGACCCATACAATGTATTTTTGGCTATTGCTACAAATATACCCCAGCGACTTAAGACTGGTTTTGTGGTGCAGGGTCACATATTATATTTTCCTTTTACAGCTGCAGGAAGATCATGAAACACACCAGCAAACCCTAAAACAGACAGTTTACAGTTGTTTTTCAGCGGTAGCAGAAATATGACAAAAACCTTTGGGTGAAACTTGTTTACTTTTTTCATACTTTTATTACTTGTGGAAAAACTTGTAACAATTTTAAATAAGCATAAAGAATGGCATCAATTTTTGTACAGTTTATTTTTGTTTAACTTTATTAATAAAAAATAATGTGTTTTTTAATTAGCATTTTTTAGTTTTTGTGTTTTGCTTTGGTACCGAATTTGGTACCGAGAACTGTGGCTTTTCACTGGTATTGATACTGAATACAGAAATTTTGGTAACGTGACAACACTACTCCGTTCCACCCTCAATACCACGACTGAGACCCTTGAGCAAGGCACCGATCCTCCAATTGCTTCCCGGGCGCTACAGCAAAAAAGTGTGTTCACCGTGTGTGTGTGTTTGTTCACTACTCACTGCTGTGTGAGTGCACTTGGATGGGTTAATGCAGAGCACATATTCCGAGGATGGGTCACCATACTTGGCCACACGTCCTGTCCTGTCCTTTTCCTTTTCCTTTTCCTCTCCTCTCCTCTCCTCTCCTCTCCTCCTAACACTACTATTAAAAAGTTTGGCGACTATAAGATTTGTGCTTTTTTTTAAATTCTCATCAAGACTGCATTTATTTGATAATATAGTAAAAATATAGTACAACCGTTAAAACAGTAAAAGTTTGAAATATTACAATTTCAATTACAATTTGAAGTTTTCTATTTTAATATATCTTAATTTATTCCTGTGATGGCAAACTGAATTTTCAGCAGGCATTACTCCAGTCTTCAGTGCATTTAACAGCATTTATTTGAAACAGAACATTCTAAATGTCTTTACTGTCACTTATTAATCAATTTAATGTATCCTTGTCAAAAAAGACACCTCAAAGGTAGATGCAGATTAATAAATGCTGCAAAAGTAAGGTTTGTTTTTAGCCATTGTGAAAAACATGATGATTTTGAACGGAAACCCCTGCTAAAAAGTTCAGAGTTCTGAATATAAACTAACTTCGATTGCTTCCTAACTATCTTACCTAGCAAGTCTTGTTTTCAGCTTTACTGTAATTTTTGGTCCTCCAACTAGACAAGCACCAAACTGACAAGAACCATCACGGAAATCCGTGCAGATGGTATTTTCAGCAGTGACATGGCTGAGGAATCTGACCTAACACAAAAACACATTTTCTCATATCTGCTTTCTGTTACAACACCTCCATCTCCCTGTGACCACCCAAACACGAACAGACCCATCCACAAACACTCACTGGATCTCCATGTGACAGAATTTTAATGTCGTACACACAAACTGATGGGACACCTAAATTCGAGCTTTTCAGATGTCACACTGCATTCCAGAGAAAGTGACGAAAAAGCAGAGTGGTTGCGAGTTTGCTTGAATGAGTGTCATCTTTGTTTTCATGCGTTCTGCACTGGAAACAAAGTGCTGACACTGTGTGAAAGCTTTAATCCAATAAAGACACAAGCACTTGCTTTATATGGCACATCCCTGTCCAATTCTTGCCATTTGATGTCCGCATAGTCCTAGCACTTGAGCTCTTCACAAGGGAAACGGAGTATGATTAAAAGTCTAGGCTAAAAGCACATGTTGTAAAAGAAGGCCTCTGTCATCTACTAGTGTCACTGTGGCCTTTAAGATAACCTTCTTCTGTTGAGAATGAATACAATACAGACACCGTCAATGATCACAGGCAATTCAATAACATCGAGTATACATTTTAAATATAGTAGACCTTTTTCACAATAGACTGCTCTTTTTTCAAGACCTCAGACTTGCGCCGCTATTACATAGGCATTTCCTTCTTGCCATTTTGATTTTCAAACTGCTCGCAAAGAATTTATACATTAAAAAACCCTGACTTTCTTCAGTGTATCTGTTAACAGTGTTTTAACATCTACTGAATAATGCAGTACATCATCATTTTCAAGCCCAGACATCACATCAGCTCCAAGGCACAATATAATACATTTTAAATAACCACGGCATCATGGATCTCCTCGATCAGAGAGACATTTTTCATCGCTAGCTTTTGAAAATCAAGATTGAGTTGATGAATTTTCCACAGGCCTCAGACTCAACCCATCCATCCACATAAAATATCGAGGTCCTTGGAGCTAAAAACAAAAGGGCGGACATCACAAACCGTGGCGTTTAAGTTTTATCATTCACACAGAAGGTGTTGGAAGAATAATATACACTTGGGATCTTCTCCAGCATTCAAACTTGTGAGTTGTGAAGTGTCAAGCCTTGCAGGATTCATCTCCTACGCCACCCTCGCCCTAACTGCGAGGTTCAATTTATCTTCCCCATGAGCTGTATATGCCAGAGCGGTTTTGCATGACCACTGCCAGCTGCCTTAATCCTAGCCTGGGTTGCACTTACGCGGTCTAATTCAGCAGATCTAATTCAGAGATCATTTAAAAGCTGCAGGGCTGAAGCCCCGAGCCTCTGGCCCTGCAAAACTGGAGACCGAATATTATAAAATCATCCACAACATAGACGCTCCACCGTTTACTCTCGCATAGCCGGTGTGGTGCGTGCAACGGCACATGCCGCTCAATCTGTCGCTGAATCTGGTCTTTGTCTCATGCAGGTGAGTGATTTTAGTCCACTCGAGTCAGTCAGCAGAACTGCAGTACAAACTGACAATGCAAGGAAGGATGACACCAGCATCACACATCATCAGCTCTGGCATATCAGACATCTGAAAAGACAAGAC
Organism: Tor tambroides; assembly: GCA_021397915.2. Lineage (NCBI taxonomy): Eukaryota > Metazoa > Chordata > Actinopteri > Cypriniformes > Cyprinidae > Tor > Tor tambroides. The sequence goes on along the minus strand of JAFVLL020036814.1, from coordinate 41,778 downwards.
ATTGGTCTTACCTCCTAAAACTTGCTGGAGAGCTGCAGCAGGAATGATGGGAAAGAAAAAAAGAGAATAATAAATCAACAACACAGAATTCACCATTTGTCATTCAGGCTGTTGAAACTATAACGAGAAGAATAAATGCCATTGCTGAAGACTGTATGCATGTGTAATAATTGCTAGGTGAGCTATCAAAATATCAAGTTAGGTTATGGTTCGTATTTAAGTAAATATATCTTGTTTGAATGTCAAATCCTGCTATTATGAACCAAATGTTACATGGAAAACAGCTAAAATGCAAACTCCTATAAATATAAATTTAATAAAAGTACGTAGGCCTAGTTGTAATCCTACACTTCATAAATATTCAGGTGTGGGAGCAAAACATCATGTGGATCCAAGAAAAATCATATGCATCAGTAAGATAAGCGTTCAAGGAACTCAGAGGGTGAAAGTCATTTTTAAGTGGTTGAAGAGCATTACTCAAATATCTTTGAGGGCATGAGAACTAAAATACCACCACTTGAGTATACAGTAAGTACGTACAAATATTGTTGGCAGCAACTTTAAAAAGCTCATAATTGCATCCTTGGGAGTCTACTGTAGATTTCAGTCTGACTAAAACATGATAAAAATGCACGCACCACTTGTTTGAGTCATAAATCAAGTCATACACTCAAATGTTATTGTCATTACTGCAGATGACTGTTTATAGTAGATGTCTAGATGATTAGACTCATGGGAGCTGGGATGCATGTTGCTTGTGTTGTTTTCTGAGATACAATGATTAAATCTATAAATGCGAGTTTCTTCAAGTTCGGGAGATTTTTATTTCCCAGGGGTTGATTTTTATTAAAACTAACAGATTTCAACTTTTTTCTTTGTGTTATATGAAGGTCATATTAAACCTGTCTTGAAACTTTTAACCAACTCTGCGTCCCAATATGCCTACTTCTCTACTATATAGTAGAGATGATAGTTTGTGAACTCTGACAGCATGCATCTGACTCAGACAGCTTGTGATTTTGAACACACTCCATTTCGTAGTTTATTTTTTGTAAAGATTTTTATTTGTTTTACCTTTTTCCCTAGGAACACTGAAATATTCTATCCAAATCAACTGAAATAAGAATAAATATGAAACCCCATAATAAAAATGTGAATTACTACGTGTTTAAAACACAGGAACTTGAATTTAATGGGAAAAAATGGCAGAATTCTCCTTATGCATTCAAACCAACTGTTGGACAATTTAGTAGACAAATTTAGCAGACAAATTAAAATTAGAAAAATTTCACTGTTTAATTTGAGTAAATTCATCAAACCATTATCATACCATCAAATTAATTGAATTTTACTTGTACAGCACTTACAATATATATTGTATCAAATCAGTTTTTCAGAAAACCATGCCTTCATATACTGGTTGTGGCAAGAAAAAACTCAAGTGAAGAAAAAGGAGGAACCAGGCTTTCCTCCTCCAAGGCACACATTACAATATATGTATATTACAAAGCTAAATATTAACTACTTACATAATATGTATAATACTAATCACGTGTTCATTGTTTTAATTATTCATATGAATAAATCTGGGTACAGACAAAAAGTAATTTGGGACTCATTAATATCGTAATTTGAATGCGATGACGTTGAAAACACGTTCTCCAAGAGGCCAAAAGGTGCTACCTTAATGACATACTCGAGACCACAGGACCGACTCAGGTGAGCGCAGGGCCGAGCGAGGCGCGGAAAGCCTTTACTGTGAAATAATAGGAGTCAGGGGAGAACGTCAAAGGCTTGCTAGGTGGAGCTAGTGTGGGGCTGGACAGTCTGGTCATGGAAGGTGAGCCAGATCACTGTTGCCTCTGTGATAATGAGGAGAAAGTAGCTGTGAGAGGAGCTGTTTGCAGCTCTTAAAAGGTGGAGGGCAACAATCCTCGCTCTAAAACACTAATGAGAACACATGGCGGCTTCCACACGGCCACTGAAAACACAGACCTAACCCTACGGCCAATTAAAGAGGAATCTTTGCGAATGTTATTTTGCGATCATCATTATGTCGCCATGGAGACGTCGGTGCGTAAACGAGCACCCGGGAGAGGGAGAGGCGATCTATTATCCATTTTCCTAATCTCGGTCGCTCAACGGCTACAAATTAAATCCTAGGTTTCCAAGAAGATCTTAATGGACTGCTTCATCAATGAAAAGGTGATTTGGACTACGTCTGTCAGATACCACAGGTGCGAGGGGGATGTTAGCACACCCCACCGATGTTTGCGAAGGGAAGCTGAAAGCACAACAAAAGCCGGGACAAAAGACGACACAAAACCCTCAGCGCAAATGCTGCTCGATTGCCTGGAGCGAGACAGTAAATCTCTTAATCACACTGTGTTTGTGGGAGCTGCTTGCTTGGCTCGGGATATCAGGCCATGCAAAACTGTCAGCCGCCCATAAATCACGAGGGCCGCTTTAACCTTTACAAGTGCTCTCCTCGGCTCCCTCAAATTGGTCACAGCAACAAAGTCCCGGAGAATTGTAATGAATCGAGCATGGCCGTGAGAGCTGACATGGTGACAGCGTCTGGAGCTTCTCAAAATGAGCGTGCTAGGCTAGCGCCATGCGGGTTATTAGCATGATCTCAGCCTGTCGTTCTGAAAAAGCCAGAGTGGCATGTAATCTGTCTCTATTTAGTGAAGTGATGCTAATCCCTCTCTTGATCTGAATCAGGTCCTCCAGTGTGAACTCGAACGAGACGAGGCATCTCCATCAACCACAACAACAGAGCAAGTGAAATATGCAAAATATGCAATCGACAGACTTTTTGATTGTTATTGCAGTAAATCAATAATATAGGTGTCAGCCACTTAACAAAACACCTTCTCACCTGGAGCATGGCTTCTCGCCAGTATCTTACTGGCAGCTCATTTCATTATCTGTTTTTGCAACAGTTCGTTTGATAATCCTGCATAATTGTATGTGTGAAAGTTATGATTTTTAATCAGGGATAAAGAGCACAGAGGCTGAAAATCACTTTCACAATGTCTCACTTTAACTGTACCTCAAAGCTGGAATGATTTTCCTAACCCAAGCAGCCGAGTCCCCTGCCAGCTTCAAGAAACGCCTAAGGACACCTCTCTTTGGTGAGCACTTGTCTCGCAATTGTTAATGCACTCTTTCCAAAAAAAAAAAAAACATTATTCTTAAACTATTTTTTTCACTGAATCTCAATGCCATTGCTTTTCTAGTCTCCTAGGGCACAAAAATAAGGTTAATGCTTTAGTATAAGGACCAATTCTCACTATTAACTAGTTAACTAGCTTATTAGCATGCCTATTAATAACATATTGGCTGTTTATTAGTACTTATAAAGCACATAAACACATGTTCTACATCCCTAATCCTACCCCTAAACTTAACAGCTACCTTATTAACCATTAATAAGCAGCAAATTAGTAGCTTTTTAAAGCAAAAGTCATAGTTAATGGTTTGTTAATAGCAAGAATTGGAGCTTAAAATAAAGTGAGCAAAGAAAAAAAAAAAATTTGGTTTGGCCCAGTCAGTAAATCGGATTTCGACTTGCTCTGCCAGTGTTTTCATTGGCCTCACCAAAAAAACAAGTACTGTAAATACAGACAGATAGTATGCTCAGACTTTTTGCATTTTAAAGACAAAAATAAAAATTATTTTGTTTATATTCTTCACACATCACATGTGTCATGTTTCATCTTGAGCGCTGACACTGATGTCTACTTGGTAAACAAGTGCACTTTTGCTAAAATTTTAGGAGTGAGTCTAAGTGTGGGCCAAGGTTACAACAAAATCTATTCATTAAAGGCTTTTAAAAAAGCATAAAGGCTGAAGTATGAAGGCATGGTAAAATGTTTACAAAAAAAATATAACCTTCATACTGTATAAAAAAAAAATCAAAAAGCATAAATAAATAATAAACCATCACCCACTAGAACATACAGTGCTTGTAATTGAAGAAACAGTCATTAATATATAATTTGATAATGCACTGATCCTAGCATTATGTTCTGATGTTCTACACCATTTAAATGATATATTTCCTTTTTTAAATCAGGAACAAATAAATGTTATTCCAATGACATTAGTGGCACTTAAGAACTAATTTAATGAGAATTACCTAGTAAGTAGTGAGCTAAATAAGTAACAAGTAATCCTGTACTGACATTTTGTGGATGAAAAACATGAAAACATGAACTCCAGCAATACCCTTTTGTCGCTTTGCAGTCTGCCTTTATTTTCCACTATACGGATTTTGAAAATGCAAAGCCACAGAGGCAAACCAGCAAATGCACTTGAGTGCACAGGGATGGGATTTGGGGTGTCTTTCCTAGGTCTAAAAGCAAATCTGACAAGCTCCAACAAGCTCCTTTTATTAAACAAAGAAAGCAAATGCAAGCAATATCCAACATGGAGATCCTTTCCCCTCTGAGAAGGAGAGCTAGCATTCATTTTGACCTTGCAAAGACCTGCCGCAAAAATCAGCTGCTATGTTGACAGATCATGTAGGCCTACCGATAACCGAGTGTTCATTGCATGAAAGTAAATAAGTGAGTGAATCATGAGGGACACTGAGTTGGAAAATTACGTTTTATATGAATTCTCATCCTCCTGTGCAGATTTCTTTTTTTTTTTTTCCCACTGACACCAAAGATAGATGTCAATATCTATATATCTATATGTGGAACTGATATTTGATCTTCCTGTATTCGAATGCATCCAACATTATTAGTGACACCAAATTCATTCTATTAACCGCAGTTAATCTGCAAATCAAAAAATCAGCATTAAAAGGAATACTTCACACAAAAAATAAATGTTATTTACTCTTGATTCGGTCAGCAGTTTCAAGTTAACAGCTCACTGGAGGGGAAGATTATCAATAAAAAACATCTTCAATTTTCAGCATGTTCCTCACAGGAACCTATTATAAGGTTTCAAAAGACAGGGACTGTGTTGTATTGCAAACAGCCACCAAGCAAAATTAATAAGGCAGCTGAAAAGACTCTATGTTCTGTTTTAATTACTTGCTGAATTGCTGCCTAGTGTGTAAACCATTATTTGGCTTCTTGTGCCCTCTGCCAAGTGCGGTAAACTATGGTGCTGATTACCGCACAACCGGCTACTGGCAAAAACACATAAGCCCTGAGCCGGGTGAATGTAGCTAACCTCACTCGCTTGCGTTTTGGCCCCAAAAGAAATTAAAAAACTGCACAATGGCAGCAGATGCCTGTCTGAAAGCAAAATACAGACATGCTTGCATCCTTGGCACACACAGCTCGATGTTGAGGGCGACCCAGACTAATTTGTGTTGATAAATAAGACAGACTCTCTGTCTACATTATTTAATCCTGGGGAGCGGATGGTCTTGTTTTCACAGTGAAAGCTCGTTCCCTGTACACTTAAAGAAAAGCCTTTGCGAATCGAGTCTCTCATACAGACTAAAAAGACCACAAAAGGGATGGAGTCCAGCGCTCCTGTACATGAAAAGGTTTTTGTTTGATGCAAACTAGACCTCTTCAACGCTGTGCTCTTGCTTTTATAGAAATAATCAGTAGACTGTACGGGTGGGCGGTATGACCAAAACCTTATATCACAGTATGAGTAATTGTATATCATGGTAACCGTATATGTATAATGATAGAGTTATTTCTGCAATATTGAAACCGCTGTAGCTCAAGCAGTATGGCACTAGTATTGCCAAGGTCATGGCTTTGATTTTTCAGGAAGCCATGAACCGATAAATGGTAAACCTGAATACAATTTAAATTGCTTTAGATAAATGCATCTACCAAATTCATTAAAGTAAAATAAAAAATATCATTAAAAATTATATCATGCATATAATGTAATGTAATGTAGAGTGATTGAAGTATTTAATATAATACAATTTACATTTATAAAGGTATTATAGATGCTATAAAGCTGAACATTTTGGTTAGCATTAATCTAAACAAATTAAGTTATTTATAAAAACAATTATTATAAATGCAATGAAATATAATTGTATATTTGGGTTTGCCTTAATCAAGTGAGTAAGTGAGTGAGTGAGTTAATTTATATAGTACAAGTTATTATAAATGCTAATCAAATTTTACATTTTGGTTTGCATTAATTGAGTGAGTGAGTGAGTGAGTGAGTGTATGAATCAATGAATTTTTAAATAAAATACTATAAAATACAATATAAAATAATTGGGGTCAATTTTAATATAACAGCTATACCTCGACATACTGACTGAATGTTCTTTTTATGTTCTTTGTTCTATTTTTCTGGAGACATGGGAAAAATGAGAAAGGAAAGGAAAGGAGAGGAGAGGAGAGGAGCAGAGAGGAGAGGAGAGGAGAGGAGAGGAGAGGAGAGGAGAGGAAAGGAAAGAAAAAAAACACTGGAAGCACCCATCTGTGACAGTTTGCAGAGTATATTATTTTTGCTTGCTATAGTTTTTTGCTTGGTGTCAGATTCTTCAAACCACAACAAGGATATACCGCAGTATAAACGCTACAGCAGAATCTCCTCCAGCCCTGCAAGACTCTAGTACTGTACAAATAAAAGTAAAAGCCTGCTTTCGTCATCTCCAGGCATATGAAAGCATACCGTTAATGAGGAACACTTGTGCCAATGTGCAATTCTGCTTACGTGCCTTTTAAAATGGTAACCGTATTGATTTTAAGAGCTCCCAGCAGGCCCTTGTTCATGCTGTATATATATACGGCACAAAAGCGGTGGTGATAATACAGCGTCTGACCAGCACTGCAGTTTGTGCACCGCTCGTGCATTGGGTTGAGATCTCATTAGCATGCCTGATGCAGATGCAAGAGAAAAGATGCACACACTGCTGATATATCGCTTTGGCCTAGATTTCCATTGTGGCGAGGGCAGCCTTAATTGATACTGACGGCCCTCTTAGCTTTGAGGGTAAATGCCTGCAAAATTTCACCTGGGAGGTTTGACAAGGGCACGGTGACAGAGACCACTTCCCACTCACAGTCTGGGAATAATGTTAAATATGAAAAGACACGCGTGTAATTAACCACCACCGTTTGATGAGTCTCTGCTAATTCTTCAGAGGATTTGTTATATCAATACTTAACTAGAAATAATAATTACACTGTGACTCTTGATTATCTGTGCATTTTTTTAAATACTCAAATACTCCTCTGTGTTTGATAAGTCGGTCTTCCGATGGATAATCCCTGGAGTAAAAGCAAGGATTTAAGGCGTACGAAAACCAATTGTTCCTTTTAATATTGTCCTTTACCAGTGTCAAATCCAATTTGCTCTATCAACTTTCAGGATGATTTATTTTTCTGTTCTTAACGTCTCCCCGTCCCACATATCTCTCTTCTTTTGAAGCCCCGGAATATTTCATCTTAATTCGAAACGTACTTGCTGGACTCCGTCACGCTGGCGTTCTCTCGGTACAGAGCAAAGCGCCGCTTCCTGCCGACTCCACAGTGGGTAACCGGAGACTGCATTAAGTGAAAAGCCAAGCATGAGCTGCCACTGTCTCTGTCCTCGCTGCCTGTTCAATTAGAAGGAGAAACGGGCCAAATATATTTCTGTATGAAGTCATGCAGATTTGGCCTCGGGTTTAACACCGTACCGCCATATGACAGACTGTGACTTCTCCGAAGGGCTGAGACATTGCTGAGTGGCCCTAATTAGTCTACATATGTCACCTAGAACAGTTTCTATGGCAAATTGCTCTCCCATGCTCCAACACATGTCCATGTTTTCATCAAATTAGTATGGGAATATGCTACACATGCATACAGATCGTACACAGCTAGAATTACTAATGCAAACACATAGTTCTGATCATTTTCTGGCGAAATACATCAGTCCGAAAGGCTCGGGTATGATTTACTGGTGCTTTGTATTGGATTTCACATAATAATACGGATATAAAATGAAAGATGTCTCACGGTGATAATGCTGGCATGATTTAGTGGATTATTACTTTGGTAGGTAGCACGATATTCATTTATATTTCTGAATTTTCTCTATCTATTTATTATAACTAGATGTCGCCCCATTTTGTTTAGCTACATTTTCAGTATTAAAAAGTCTAAAAGAAACCATTTGATTTGAATGAGGCTGACATCAGGATACAAATAATGTGCTATGCTTATCTTCCCATCGCATATGTTTGAGATGCTTTTTTTCTGCATGTCAATCCTTTATTTACAGTTAAAATAAACTGTTTTTTTCTAAATAGCTGTAAACATGCAAACCCACTGAACCCGATCTAATGAGATCTACATCCAAAGATAACTCATTAGCTATAAATTCTCAAGGCATTTTAAAAGGCTAATGTGCTGTAATACCAGACCATCTGAAACACACCACTGTAAAAGTGGAATTTCAGTGCTTCATTAAAGTCGGCATGAAACGAAAATTCAGCCTGTTATAGAACACATTGATTTTTTATTATTTTTGACCTCATCATTTTGAAATAAATATGTCAATGCACAGTACGCTCGATTTCTGCACAACTTCACCTTTTTTCACCTACCCCCATTTTTTTTAGTGCTACACCTCTAAAGCAATGAAAAACCGATGCACAGAAGTCTGTTCCTGTAACACCTGAATGTATGTCACAATATGGAAGAAAAGATCTGCCGCAACCTACGTTTTATCACAACTTCAAAGGAATGGTTTACCTACTTTTTTTTTCTTTTTTTTTTACTCACCCTCATGTCATTCCAAACTTGTATGACTTTCTCTTTTAAAGAATGCAGAAGGTGATTTTTTTGAAGAACATCCTGGCTACTCTTCTTAACATAATGAAACTAAGTGAGCTTGTCAAGCAGCAAAATGGTAAAAAAAAGCACCGCAAATGCATCACAGATGTGGTCCATCTGACTTGCATGCTATATTCATAGACTTCTGAAGTCATGTAATAGCTTTGTGTGCAGAAGACACAATTTAACTCCTTGAAAATTGACATCTGCCCTAAACTTCAACTCACTGGTTCACTGATCAGGTCACAGTGGATAACAGTTCACTGGAGAGGAAGATTATCAGTGAATATAGTCTTAATTTCAGTCTGTTCCTCACACAAAGCTCTCATCTGACTTCAGAAGACTTGAAACATAGTGTACAATTCAAACGAACCACTTTTAAGTTGCTTTTGCACCCTTTTCAAATCTTCAAAATCCCATTCATTGTAATTGCATAGAAAGAGCAACCAGAATATTGTTCAAAATGTCTCTTTTTGTGTTCCACCAAAGAACGAAAATCACCCTAATTTTGTTCCAAACCCATGCGATGGCAGAATTTCCATGTTTGGCTGACCCGTTCCTTGAAATCTCCCAACTTTCTTAAAAATTTCAACACCATCCTGCAGTTACACCATAGATATTGCAAACATTTTTACAGTCAAACTGCAGTTTAAGTGCAGAGGAAGAAGATAAGACAAACACTAGAACGATTAGAAAACAGGCAGAGCAGATCAGATAATGGTTAATAATTTCCAACTCCTGAGCCCTTGAGTTCCTTAAAAGCAAACATTTTACCTTGACAGCTAAGCGCGTTATCCAGTAAGGCATTGTGATAAGGACATCTTCAAGTTATGTAAGGCCTTGAAGCACATCACCTTGCTTACCTTCAGTGCAGTATTTCCCTTTGTAGCCGGTATTGGAGCAATCGCACAGCACCTCGCTGTCATGAATGGAGCAGCGTCCTCCGTTGCTGCAGGGGTTTTGTTTGGTACACAGGTATTCCAGATCGTTCTTCACGCCCTGACTGTCCAGGAGAGCAGGAGGAGTCTCTCCTAACTTCAAGTTGGCGATCAAGCCTCGGAAAGGCGGCTCGTACTTGACCGTGCTGGACGTGAGGGCCGAAAGACGCACGTCCGGTGGGATCCCACCCACGTACAAGTCGCTAGCCACCATCATTTCCCTTCGCTTGGACTTCACCTCCGCCACTTTGCTCTCCCCGTCCATCGACAGCACGGTCTCACGGTAATTCCTCGTGAGCAGCACGCGATGCCAGCGTTCGTCGTTGACGTGTGTCTCCATGTGCAACGAGGCCGGCTCGCCGCAGTGGATGGCGAAGCGCAATTGCAGACGGCCATCGTTGATCAAGAGCTCCAGGAAGTCACAGTTGCCACCATCGTCCAGGTACAGCACCACAGCTTTGCTGATGTTTGTCTTCATCGTGAAGCTCAGCTCTCCGGTGGATCCCGCCTCCCAGGGTCCATAGCGAACCCACTGACCGGGCAGACCGTCGAACTCCAGGGCCGTGGTGACAGCTACGGCCACCATGAGCCCCAGCCAAACGGAGGCCCACGAGAACTTCGCGCTGCACCTCCACTTCCGCGTCATCATCTTCCAAGCGTGCTCCTAATCCTCCTTTTCTAATGTTCCGTTTCTCTTAATCCACTGCAGAGGAGAGATTTATTCCCAGTCTAGCGTATTAATTTATCTGGCCTTTCCAAAATAGCGCTGCAGAAATAGCAAGGTCCCAGTTTTCTAAAAAACCCCTAATATTTTAGAGTTTCTTTTCACTTGATTCTCCATCTTGATTCTCTTCTGAGTAACTCCATTGAGGAACACTTCTGAAAGGCCGTGTATAAAAAAAAAAACTTAGTGCTTTGAAATCTAAAACTGCCCTAAAAATCTAGTTGACGCGACATGTTAAAGGACCGATTTATGCATCTCACCCTCTGGTGAAAGTAGGATTACTGCTGCAGTTGTATTTTTCGTTTTGTGGGTAGTAGGTCAAATACATGATTTCTTTCCCCAGAAAACCTCAGCTTCCTTTAGAGAAGTGCATCTGCATTCCACCGGTAAGACGTCACCAACAGAAATCCTCTGACCAGGCCTCTGAAATTAAAAAAAAAACAGACAGTATGTTAATTTATGACCAAAGTCACTCCTAAATTTTGTCTGTGACTCGTATCAAATCACAATCCTTTCTGGCCTTTAGTTGTGAATTTCTATTAGGAGGCCAGTTTGATCACAAAATCAAGACCTGGCAGTGTGATTCCCTCAGCTGAGAATCTTTGAGCATAATGAAATCAATCTTTAATGCACTTTGCAGTGTAACAGACTGGGCTAGTTGACAGATCCCCTCATTCGCTTTGCAAATTTGCCGATCAGTTCACAGATGAATATTCACAAACCAGCTCGCAGCTAGTGTTTTAAACAGCTCTGAGCCCCCTGAAGCCCTCTCAGTCAATCAACACCTCTCTTTCACCCATATAGTGGCTGAGCATAGTAGTGCACTAGTGACAGCGTCTGACAGCAGAGGATAACAGATAATAGGACAGAATGTGAGCGTAGTACGGGCATCAGGTGAGGAGTGTAAATGATGCATGTTTATTAATGAGGAGTATGCAGCGGCATGATCACACCGCACTCCTTTTATTTGTGTGCGCTGTATGTGTGCCGAATTCATTAAAGGGAATATGCAAATCTGTGATAACTGCTCAATGCTTACAGCAAATCAACAGTAACGTCTGATATTGCAGGTCAGTTTTGAGTGCTAGGCTGTGGAGTTTGCAGCAGACTACTCCAATATATGGCACACTGTAGGAATTACACAGCATATAACCAGTCACATATCAAAAATCTGGAGATACTCTATAGCTGACAATAATGCTCATGTCCATAATTGAATCATCATTTCATGAATTACTACTTGATCAACAGAAAACACAAAATAGCTATTTAAAAAAAAATGTTTAATGCTTGGTTTCCATGGATTAGTTTGATGTAAACTGATGCAAGTTTTGCACAAAATTTCATGAATATAGTATACATTTATAAATAACAAAACCCAACAATCAATCAATAAATCCATTAATCAATCAGTAAATCAATGGTAGTCGTTATTGAAATAAACAAATAAATAAAAGGCTGACGACGCAGTATAAAAGCAAATGCACCATACAATAATAATAATAATAATAATAATAATAATAATAGTCAATTTAAAATAAATAAATAAATAGTTATTCTTGCTATAAATAAAAAAAATAAAAATCATCATCATTATAACATGCATAATTCATATACAAGATGACAAATGACTTAATTAAAATATCCAGTGAATTAAAGAATTAATGCTGACATGATCAAATTGAAACTGCTTGCTTTCCATGAATATAATATAAAAGCAATCGCACCATACAATAATAATAATTATTATTAAAATAATAATAATAATAATAATAAATTGTGATTATACTACTACTACTACTACTACTACTACTACCACCACTACTAAAATCAATCAATCAGACCTAATTTACACATATAATGACAAGGACTTCATTAAAATACCCACAGAGCAGCACTCGTTCAGTAAATTTATCACCCGTTAAGCTGTAATGCAGGAGGTTAGAGAATAAGACAGATGAATAAGGTAACAAGTGAAGTGAATAAGACATAAGAAAGGTTTTTGAGATGAATTACCATGCACAAATGTGGCGCAACTGCTCAGTAAATTTGGCCCAGGAAAACAGATCACTGTGCAGCAGGGTGCCATACAGAGCTCAGGGGTCCCCTCTGTTCCTCTGGCCTAATCAGCATCCATAAATAAAGGTGCTTGCATGGCGGAAGAGATGATATTGAAGCAATATGCACTCCGCGAGCGAAGAAAAATTAATTTGATCACACAAAACGCGAGCTTAATTTCTCATTTGCTTCTAATTAATTACTGTGATCGTGCACAAGAGGACTTTTCAAAAGACCTTGAAAGTGAAAACAGCTTTTCTGCCTTTCGAAACCTGGCCTAAAATAATGCTCTCCACTCATTGGGGAAAGAACATAAGGAAAAATAGAAGGGTCTGTTGGGTCGTTTTCTGCAAATAGTAGACGGGGAAAAAAGATGAAGTGCTGGAGATGAATTAAAAAGCCTGTTTTGAAAGGGTAACGACGGCACGAAATCTGTGGAAAATCTTTAAAAAGGTCTTGTGAAAGACTACATTCTCTTATGTTTGTCAAAGAATTAGTGGCTACATTTCTTAATAGCCGTTCCATACAGCATGCAGCACTGTGCAATAAAGCCAACATGCACACATAGGGACGGAAGGGGAGAGAAGAAATATGAAGCATAATTGGAATGAAAAGTAGTTCAGTTTAGATCAAATTGGCTCCTGTAACACTCAATCCTTTGCTATTCCAAATATATCGGCCATGTAATTCCGCTTTAACGTGGCAGACAGACTGTTCTCCACACAGAAGGATCATTTTGTACTGCTGCATTACATGCATTGTTCTGGAAGTGACAGTGACTTCATTGTCTGTAAGTAACAAAATGACATAAATGTAGAGTCTCTCAAAGCGACCCCATCTCGCACTTTATCAGCACATGCCAACGTGCCTCGGGTGCGTGGCGTGCTCATTTGTAACCGAACAGGTCTTGCTAAACATATGCAGGTTGGGAAACCAGTTGGAAATCCAAATAGAAAGCATTCCTCTCTTTCTCCCGGTACGGTCATTGTCATTAAGGTCATTATCTGCCCTTGAGCGTGATGCATGACTACAACACAGTGCATAACAATGAAGAGAGCAGGAGAGGCGGCCCTGACAAAGTGTTTGGCATGTTCCTGTCCACTCGTGACAGTGAGAAAACCCACTCTGAATTGTTATCTTCCCCCTAATGATGTTTTAGTGCAGATTTAAGCACTCAACACTTGCTGATCAAAGCCCGGTTCCCAGGTCAGTGTGCTATCTGAGCTAGAACCAAATAGAATTAGCCATGCTTTCTGCTCTTCCATTGGAGAGTAATGGACAGCATAAGGATGCACTGAGGGCATTTTAGGGAGCGAGTCCGTGGCGTGAATTTACAATTAGCACATACGCAACAAAACACCCACTGAATACATGAGCATCTTTTGTCAAGCTTATATTTAAAGATCACACTCGAATTAGCACATTCATATTCAATTAAGCATCGCGGTTCTGCCTCACATTATTTCCTCTTGATGTTTCTTTTAATTAGCCAAATCAAATCGACATGATTAAAAACAGAGTCCTCCTCCGCCACCTACCCACACGGAATGGCAGTTCCGGAAAAAATCTGCCCCCTTTTGTAGCTGCAGAACAGCATCCGGGGCTGCGCTAAGCAGGAATGGCAGATGGCTAGCAAATGAACGGTTCAGATTGTGCGCTCACGACTTCAGAGCGCTTGGTCCATACGAGGAGAGATAATTGAGATGAGGTACGCGACTAGCCGCAAGGCAGACGGCAGCCCGCTGCTGTGGCAGAGAAGCCGGCTGTCCTTTCAGCACCACGGACAGCAGCCAGCAAATATCAGCACCACGGACAGCGCTGCTGACCCACCATCAGTGAGAGCTCCAGGCTTGGATGTGAGATCAGTAGAGCGGCATAGGATGCAGCCGAAATCCCATTTAAGCAGAACTGTGTGAGGCTCAGAGGGAGAGAGCTATAAGCTTAAAGTCCCAGATGACTGGGCTAACTCCACCTGTCTGTGATGGACGAAGGGTTCAAAGCAAGAGCAGGCAGAGGCTAGCAAACTCTTTGACATGCTTTCTGTAATCTAACACCCACTGGACCAATGCTTCAACCCATCTTTGTGGAAAACCTGCCCTTTTTACTGTGAAGTCTCATTGGAGGTGGGAATGCATTCGACCCAGGGCTGCCAACCACAGGTCCGTGGAGAAAACGGTCTACATAAAACTCCTCTTGACATTTTCAAACTGTTAACTAATTTCTAACTTTCCATCTCATGATCTGTTAAGCATTATATCGGGGTGTTTCAAGCACTTATGTCCTAGGGCATGATATTTATCTTTTTGTTATATAAAGGTCTCATTAAAAATGTATTGAAAACTAATCAGGCAATTCCACTTCTTAAATAATGACATTTATTGTTTTATAAGAATAAAACCATAAAATCTAAATAAAAGACCCAGACTTTTGATCTTAAAATATGAAAATCAATTTATCCTTACAAGCTAAGGTCATTCAATTCTAAAAGAGGTCATTTTCACAATTTATTAATAAATTAGTTTTAGTATTTTTATCAGTAGCAGCATTAGTATACGTATTATTAAAATTATTTATTATTACTAGAGGTAAATGTAAAATAGCTTGTACTATGTAATAATAATAATAATAATAATAAATGCATATTATATACATATATTTTATATAATGCAGTATACTATACTATAATATAGCAACAAGTAATTTTGATCTTTTTTGCACAATTTCTATTTTAATTATATTATAGTACAAGTTATTTTTTGCAAGTTATTTCAGTATCACTTTTAATATTATTATTAAATTGTTGTTATTATTATTAGTGAAATATGATGTTTTATATATATATATATATATATATATATATATATATATATATAAGAAATAAGAATAATAATTATATATTATATTATATTATATTACATTATATTATATTATATTATATGCATTGGAGTCTTGGGTCATGGCTAGATCATAGCTTCTGCATAGTTATTCTCTGAAAGCACTGAAAATAAATATGGCTAGTCCTTCTAATTATGCAGAGAATTCAGGTCTTATTAAAACTGAGTGCTTGCCAGTGCTGTGTGGAGATGTTAAGAAAACCCCCAAATGTACACACCAGGAGTTAGCATCAACTTGCTAAGCAGGTAACAAGTGTTTACCATTACACAGCAGTAATTGTGTCTAAAAAGGCCAAACAGGAGCATACAAAAAGATTCACTTCATTGTATACATTTACACACTTAGCAGGCTCTTGACAAGTTGATGTGAATACGAGCAGGGACTTAAGGATTGACAATGGACAATTCTAGAGGAATATGATCTTCATAAGCATTTATATCGAAGTTCAGCCAAATGTTGCTGGATGAAAGAGGCTCTCTATGAATACCATTCATCGGAGTGCAGCAGGAGCTGTGATGCTCCATTAAAAACGTGTGTACGTGTAAATGTGAGATGGAGAGAGGAGGAGAACGAAGAAAGGAGGGGTGAAAGGAGGGGGTGGAAGGAGACAAGCAAAGTCACTGGAGGGAGAAATAACACTTACAATGAAATGCACAGACGCAATTCCATTATTAAAGCGTCTAACATGCGATCCAAAGACAACTTTAATTGCACAGGTGCCTAAAACGATTGCACTGTCTACATGCATTCAGAACATCCGTGACGCCTCGGGGAGAATCATGCAGAACGGGAGGAGGGAATCCTGGGAGGCGGAGCTATTTTGATTGACGCATGCCTCGACTCCGGCGACAGCTGCGGAGTCCACTCAATGACAAATTGTCAAGCACATAATCGCAGGGTAAAACACACAAGATCTAATTACCACACATTGTCTGAGTTTCCCCTTCATTCGATCTTGCAGGTGCCAGAAATAATTGCCATGTCTGAAAAGAAAAGAGTAGGCAAAGGCAAATCGAAAGAGCTGCGGCTAATGGAATACGGGCCGAGGCGACTGTTGTTTTAAAAACCCCTCCGGTAAGAAACCATTGAGCTGTGAGGTGGTACTGCAAGTATGCATGCGTTGTGTTTTTCCTGACATATTGCAGAGTATGCAAAAAAAGCCCCTCGGAATATCTGCTGTGTCATTGCGTTATCTGATTTGCCATTCTGTCTCTTTTTCCAGCACGCTTCCGCGGTTTGGAGGGTTTAACAGCTGTAGGAAGTGGGGCGGCTGACCACGGGGAGTGTGAAGATGCGGGCTGACGGGGTGGTCAAGAAGTTGTGTGGCGGCTGTTGAAAGGGGACAGAGCTTGGCGGCTGGGATGTGAATGGAGGCGAGAGGAAGGGAGGACACTGTCTTGGCTGACTGGATGGAGAAGCCCTGGAGACCCTGGTGTGATGTAGTGCGGTGCGGAGCGTGGAGCAAGCGATAAGGTCAGGGCACAGCAGATACAGCAAGTGGGCCTGCAGTCCTACAGGACCGTCTCATTTGTTTCCTATCACTTTCGCAGTCCAAAGGGAAGCTTGAGCAAGCAGGAACCAGGGGAGGACATAAATAAAGCTAGGCTCATGTCACATCTTGAGGATGATATGACACACAATGCTGAGGTTCAGTCTGTTCCACACACACGGGGTCGTAGTTCCTGGGGGAAAACCACCGGACTTGTACTTTCAACAATTATTTTCAATATTACAGTGAATGCTGTAAAGTTGCAAATACATGTCCTCTCTGCCCCCTGTGCCCAGAATCCACATACAGGTGAAGATCAGACATGGCAGGTATATGACTATTTAATGAACCAGAAAGAGAGCAAAATAGTCTGGTTCTCAGAAAAATCCCATTAATTTCCTCCAACATCAATGTTTAAACATTTGTAAGACAGACCTATCATGAGTTGAGAGGTCATTATGGTGAAGATATATGCTTTTGTAAAAGCTACATGCCAGTGTTGTTTCAATTGCAAAAAAAGACATTTAATAGCCCCATTAATGGTAAACAACTACATTACCCATAACCAAACAATTTCTGTTTGTTTGTTTGTTTTTTAACAAAGTTTTTTGTCTTTTATGAAAATGATTTTATAATTGGTCATTGTAGTAAATTTTTTCTCAAAAATAAAATAGTCAAAGAAAATGACATTGGTTGACAATATGTTCCAAATAAATAAAATGTACCAAACTGCAACAGACCAAACTTGGTCCACATTTTTTTTACATTTTGGAAAAATGTAATTATTAATATGTGACCTTAGACCACAAAACCAGTCTTAAGTGTCAATTTTTCGAAATTGAGATTATACATCATCTGAAAGCTGAATAAATACGCTTTCCATTGATGTATGGTTTGTTAAGATCGGACAATATTTGGCCGAGATGCAACTATTTGAAAATCTGGAATCTGAGGGTGCAAAAAGAAATGAACAAAATATCTTCATGGAACATGATCTTTACTTAATATCCTAATGATTTTTGGCATAAAAGAAAAATCAATAATTTTGACCCATACAATGTATTTTTGGCTATTGCTACAAATATACCTCAGCGACTTAAGACTGGTTTTGTGCTCCAGGGTCACATATGGAATTAATATTAATAAGAACTATATATTATTAAATTGATCTCATAATATACATTTTCGCAACGCTTTACAAAAAGGTATCACTACCTAACATTGGTTAACAACTGTACATTAGTTAATATGAACTAACAAGGAAAAATTCTTCTAAAACACTGATTAATCTTAATGTTTATCTTAACATTTACTAATGCATCGATAAAGTCAAAAGCTGTATCTGTTAACAATTATATTAAAATCTCAGTTCTCCCCAAAATGTGTCTGTGAAGTTTCAGCTCAAAATACCCCACAGATCATTTATTACATCATTCTGAAAATGCCTATTTTGAGTGCAAGCAGAAACACACTGTTTTCGTGCATGTCTCTTTAAATGCAAATGAATTGCTGCTCCCCGCCCCCTTTTCCAGAATAGGGATGAGCCTTTACAGCTCGTTCCTCAGATACTGCCAAAAGAAAAAAAAATGTTCGATTTTGATTATCATGTCTATCGTACTGAAATCATGTGTTTTAAAACCATATCAGTTTAAACTTCTGCTATACGTTTTTCTGAGCGCACACAGTCGAAGTGCGAATATACTATATTACACTGCTAGCACTTAACACACAGATCTAATACAAACATGCTGATAATATGTCCCAAACAATAAAATAAAAACTGAAAGTCACTCATTTCTCTTGACCAAACAACTTCTATAGATTTAATAAGACGACATGTCTTTCTTGAATGCTGCTTTTAAATGCTCTAGCGTCAGTGGTGTAATGTAACAAAAGTAATAATACTTCGTTACAATACTTCAGTATTTTCAGTACTTTTACTCCACTACATTTCCTAATTAAAATGTATAATTTTACTCCAAAACATTTCCCTGAAGCATATTTGTTACTTACTACAGAATAAAGTCAGAAGAACACAAACTGCAAGGAAGAATGTTTGACGAATCAGTGGTCTGGCACTTGCAAATTAGACTCCTAAACACCTTTGCTCATGTGCAAGCAAGTGCTCAGAGCGGATGATTTCAGTTTCCACTCAAGTCGAGTCTGGGGTCTGCGATATACAGTATATCTTATGCGATAATATGGAAAGTGTCGTTGTGCAATCTGATATTTCCGAAAAATATATCACCAAATCACACAAAGAGAGTGCACGCACACCATTTAGTTTATTAAAACAAAATTCAAGGCATTCAAATTGTAGACGGCAAAAATGCTTCTGTATGCTTTTTATATTTATAGAATTTAATCTAGTTAATTTAGGGTGTATTCACACCTGTCTTGTTTGGTTCGACTGAATCGAACTCAAGTTTCCCCCCTTGGTGCGGATCTTTTGAGCTGGCGTAAATACAGCAATCGCACTCCGGTGCACACCAAACAACCGTACCAAGACCCAGCTGAAGAGGTGGTCTCGGGTCCACTTCCAAATGAACTCTGGTATGGTTGAATGGATAAACCAATGGATGGATAACCTTAAGCACACGTGTGGTTTTGTTTACAGTTTCTGGTTCACTTGCAAAAAGGGCAGTGTGAAAGCAAACTGCACCAAACCAAAAAAAAAAAAAAAATCAACCTTGTATTTGGTCCGAACCAAAGCAAGTGAACTAGCGGACTTTCCTGGTGTGAATACACTCTTAATCTATAATCACACAAAGAGTGCCGTTTTTCCCCAGATATCAGCATTACAACAAATGTAATAATCATTTTTATTTTTTATTTTTATTTAAAATTACATTTTTTAAATCATTTTTATTTTCATTTCAAATTTCGACTATTTTTTCATGTTTTAAATAATTTCAAATATCAGTATTCAAAGTTTCATGTTAAAAACAAAACATTAGGCCTATTTATGTATCTGTAACTGCAAGTTAAATGTACCCATGTCCCCTCTGAGCTACACTGAACTGTGTAAATACATCTAAATATAACTTCAGATGCAGATTCCAGAAATGTTTTCTTATGTTGGAATGAAAGACACTAAGTACCAAGTGAAGTGCTTCTTATTCTTACCCAAAGATACAAAATGGCAGAAAGAGTTAATACTAAACACAATCTTGCTACTCAAATGGTGTTTATGTATATATATATGTGACCCTGGACCACAAAACCAGTCTTAAGTCGCTGGGGTATATTTGTAGCAATAGCCAAAAATACATTGTATGGGTCAAAATTATCGATTTTTCTTTTATGCCAAAAATCATTAGGATATTAAGTAGAGATCATATTCCATGAAGATATTTTGTAAATTTCTTACCGTAAATATATCAAAACTTCATTTTTGATTAGTAATATGCATTGCAAAGATCTTCATTTGGACAACTTTAAAGGTGATTTTCTCAATATTTTGATTTTTTTTTTGCACCCTCAGATTCCAGATTTTTTAATATTTGTATCTCAGCCAAATATTGTCCTATCCTAACAAACCATACATCAATAGAAAACTTATTTATTCAGCTTTCAGATTATGTATAAATCTCAATTTCGAAAAATTGACACTTAAGACTGGTTTTGTGGTCCAGGGTCACATATATATCATCAAACGGTATACTTTTACTTTCAATACTTAAGTATGTTTAATATTAAAATTAACTTTTCTTACTTAAGTACAATAAATATCACATACTTTAAGACTTTTACTCAAGTAATATTCTAAATGATGACTTCAACTTCTACCAAAGTCATTTTCTGGTAAGATATCTGTACTTTTACTTGAGTATGGCGTTCAGGTACTTTATACGCCACTGTCTAGCATGAAAATAAACATGGCGGATTGTGTGCGGCTCACTCAGGGCGGGGTCTCTGCTAATACAGCAGTGTCAGTCAGTGGGTGTGGCCTGTGATGTCACATTTCACAGATTCTGCAAACAGCTTGTTCTGAAACACTAGTGATTTATGGGATTAAAAAAAAAAAAGAGAGGGTGGATTTTTATCATTATGCGGTGGTGTACACACTGCCAACACACATTTACATGTATGTTCAAACAACATGTCAAAGTGAATTTTATAGGTACCCTTTAACTAACATTAACAAAGGCTAGTATGCTGTAAAAATGGTTTGCTCACTATTATTTTGTTAGTTAATGACCTTATTGTAAAGTATTACCAAGATTTTTAACAAACAAAATACAAAATAACATTTTGGATTATGTTTCAATATTTATCCGTTTTTATTCTTGTTATAGTGTTATATTTTACCATCATTTGTTATACTGTTATATTCCATCAGTATGTTTTAATTAAAATCATTTCATTAGAGTCATGCATTCTTTGATCTTATACCTCCATTATTTGTAATGACATCAAAAATCCTTTGTCAAAAACAACAAGACAAACATTCTTGCCAGTAATTCTGAGTAACGCTCACCAATCCTTAGTCTTTTTTTTAGCTTCAAATCGTGTATGCTTTGAGCTGGTAGGTTTGATTCATATCTTAGAACTCTTTATTAAACAATGTTCTAAAATCCCCATTGAGAAAACGAATGGGAAAAAATGCTTTCAGAACAAAACATGGCCAGAGAACAACAGAGTCCATCACAATGCATTTGTCATTTGGACAATTCTCCAGTGAATCTTGTCTATCATTAAATGGACAAGGATGAACCTCTCTGTTTCTAATCCAATCAATATATATCCACAACACCTCACGATGGATGGCAGGTGTGACCTCGACGGCTCTCGAATGGAATCAAATGTAAAGAAAATCAATACGGTGAGAATCAACAACAGGGAACGAGGGGTGACAGGCTCTAGTTAACTGATGCTTCTGGCTCGGCCCACGCAATTCGACAACAAAGTCGTTGCCTAACTTGCTCATCCCATCCCTGGCTTTTCACGCTAACCGGCTTTGACAACTATGACACAAGCAGTCACATTAGCGTACCACTTCAGTTTGTATCTTGTGCAATTTACCTTCTTCAGTGGATACCAAAGTGACACAGTGGCATTATTTCTCCCCCTCTGCTGTACGTAAGAAAGCCATGTGTGTATTCAATGAGCGGAAATGTACACACGCGCAGCACGGTCCCAAACCGCTTCTGTTAACCGCAACTGATATTATCTATCCTGTCTAAAAGGAAAATCACAAGCCATGTGAGATGGAGCGCAAAGTCATGAAAAACACGATACAATGTAGAGACATTATGCAGCTGTACGTGCATCATAAACTAATATGTTGCTAGGCTGTTCAACCTCATAAGGCACATTACAGTTAGTAGCTCATCCCACATCTACAAGCCACTAGAAGTCCTACAGATGTTCTCTTCTGGTTCAAGCAGCGAGTTTTGGGTCATACCCTGTACCCCAGCCCTCTCAGTGGGCTCTGCTGAGGTGGATAAACCCTGGAACAGCGGAGGATGAAACAGTCACGTGGGGTGGATTGAGCCCATGAGAGCAATTTTACAGATGTACAACACTCTCTAGACACAAATGTGCTGATACAGGCCATCCAACAGCCAGACAGATGCTGACATACATACAGAAATGGACACAAAGCTGTGATGGGGAATGTACTGGGACATGCCATGCAGGACTGGAAATTTAGAACAAAAAATAAAGGGAAAAAATGATGGAACTGGACCAGTTTTTATGGGGAAAAAAAAAGTACTGGGGTCGAATGATTTATTAAATTTGGTTGCATTAACAGTAACCTGACCGACTGCATTATTTTTCAATAGAATATTCAGCCAAGATGCTGCACCACTAGTGAATCCAGAAAAAAAAAATGTTTTAGTGGCGAACGTGATGTGCAAGACTAGGTGTTGCAGAGTAATACAAAAGACAATAACACCACATCTTTTTATTGCATTGTCCTTACTCGTGCCAACGCAGCAACAAACATACTGCTGTTGTCCGATTTGCAATCAAACAACTTTTCTTTTTAATGCATTGGTCTAAATGAAAAAAAAATAAAATAAAATAAAATGTTGCCACTCTTTTTGACAAATTAATTTTCATGACTTTTCCCCGACCTGTCCTGTCATATGTGGCTACAGGATAAGGATTTTTTTTTTTTTTTATAGATTCAAATTTGATTCAGATGTATTCATTTTTATTCATGTGATTTGTTACTGAATCATTTTGAGATCAGGTTTTACCAGCTCATTGAAAAAAAAAGACAGAAAAAAGAATTTGTTCATAAATCAAACACATATGGTTTGCAAGCAAGGTTTACTTAACCTTGTAAATCCTGAAACAATAGTCAGAAAAATCGGATTTTTTGAAATGGATCAGTTTATTGAGCCTTTAGAAGAAAGGTTTTGCATGTGTATTTTATCATAATATTTGGTACATCAGGCTTTTATCACTCATATAATACAAGAGTGTATGGAGCTCACACTGAAAGAGGAAAAAAAAGACCTCAGTTTTAGTCTGAAACTAAGCAAAAATATCCTATGCTATTTGGTGCAGTTACATAAAAAGCATAAAAATACCAGTTATCAGTTATATATATATATATATATATATATATATATAGACATATATCAGTCAGTATATATCTCCCAAGTTTATGTCTATAAACCTGGGAGATATATATATATAATTATCAGTCATATATATCTCCCAAGTTTATGTCTTATTAAAATATTTAAAAAGGGTAACGGCAAGAATTGTTACAATTATTTTAAAGTTCCTTGAGGTTAATTTATAAAGTTTGTTTGTTTTTTTGTGGAAATAAAATTATTTAGGTGGGTCCTTTAACAAGCCAGTGTTATGACTGGCTAACGTTATTGCATAGAAAGCAGTATCAATGTTCCTTTGCTAATGCATGTACATGTTATGAGAACATTATCCATATAAAACCTTCATTTACAGACAAAGCACTATGAAATTATTTAATCATGGTTTGTGATGCAGCTGCTGTCAGATCCAATGCAACAGACTGCTTCATCTGTCAACACAAGTTGCTTTGCGAACTCTTCATTACACAACAATACCTTTACAAAACAATCTGCAGTCAAATGCCCTGAATAAGCATAATCCTCCAACATGATCCAGCATGCCGTTAAAAACAAACCATCTACTTGTTCCTGATGCTGGTATTCTTCTCAACTCTGTACAGAGACTCAAACGAGGCGTTTAAACTGGACACGTCAAAGAAAAATTATTTTACTCTTCCATTTGTCCTGTTGTCGACAGACTCAAACACATGAAGTATGTCAGCAACTGAACGCGTATCTGTATCCAGTTAAAACAGCATCAGTGATGATAACGGATTCTGTTGGCTTTTTTGACATAACGCCTATGCAATTAAAGTACTATTTATTTTTATTTAATACACGCTCCTGATTTAACTTTGAGTTTCAACTTGTGAAAGTTATTCACAAGATGATTAAGCCTACTCGCATCTATAAAATAAACACCCTTTTTGGTGGAAGTCAACTAGTCACCTGTTTTTTTTTTTAATTTAGTGAATAGGGTGCTTCATTAAAAAAAAAAAAAAAACACTAAAAGAAAGAAGTACTAAAAGAATCATTACCAGAACTGTTAGGAACTGAAATCATTAAATGGAATCAAAATCTAAACAAAGAATCATTAAATTCCTTAAGATTCCCTGCAACAAACAGCTAAAAAGCAGAAATAAACTGGATAAAAACCCATGAATATCAGGAAAAAATAACAAACATTTAATTAGGAGAAAGAAAGATAAAAAATAGGGTAAATAAAAATGCAGCACAATGGAGTAAACGTACAGGCATTGTGCGCAGAGAGGCTGGAATATAGAACACGCACACACATACACGCACACGTTGTGAATAGATAGCACAAGCATTCAGTGCATAAAGTCAGAGTAGGTGACAGTGACTAATGGCTATAGATGGGGATGGGCCAGAGCTTTCGGGAGCAATGCCATGCGTGATTAATCAAAACACTGCATATGTAAGGAAATGTTCAAAGCCACCACGCATGACAAGCTATAGAGATTTATACCGTGCCCCTCGAGTTCAGAGTGCAGGGTTAATGCCAAAAAACAACTGCCATCTACCGACATGGAAAAACTCTATCAGGAAAACACAATCATGTGATGAGTCAGAGACAAATCACCTACGAACTGCGGCTGATCGGTCATGTAGTGACAAGGGCGAGAGTCTATAAGAATCTGCATTTAAACCAGAGGTTCACAAACGAAATATAGCCAGGGTGAGCATTGAGCAACCAACGAGGATTAAGGCGTGTCCCAAATCCAATTGGATTATAGATACAAGAATGAAATTTTGAAAAAAAGGAAAGGAAAATAATGCCACAACCTCTATCCAGTATCCAATTGTTCCACTAATAGAAAAAGAGAGAGTACTAGCAAGCATGGACGGAAACCTAATTTCACTAATAAGCAACTTTAGAAGCACGTCGATGAATGAAAACGAGAAAAAAAAACATGCAGGAAGGTGGTCTATTCAGAGAGTGCAGGAGCATGAAATTAATAGGACATTAGCCTGAATAAAAACTAACTTTCATAAACCAGCTCCACTGCAGGAGCAACAAAAGGACAGGCTTGATGTGGAAAACAATGAAGAGCGTAAGTGGGAGGGGGACAGGTGAGGACAGACATCAGCCGAAGCTTTAATTTATTCAGCCGAGCAATATGGTACATCACAACCACCCAATGTGAATAGGACAGACACTCTAGGATAATTCAGTTTATCAAAGTCAGCTAGCATCTCAGAGCTATTCGTGGAGAAAGGGAACCATTACTGGAGTGGGCTTTAAAGGCTGGAGGCTGCCTGCGCCATTTCTCTAAGTGGTTTTTTGCCGTTAGCATTGAATTACGGATTCAAATTGCAAGGGAAGATGGCGTAAAAAAAACACAAACCTCATAGATAGGTTGTGGTTACGCATCAGCAAACTAAATATTTTCTATACAATCAACTAGTTGGTGGGTGGAAGCAATTATTCAAGTACTTCATCATAGAATAATTAGGGTCTGACAACTCAGACCCCAATCAGATGTGTTTTTTAGGCGGTGTTCACATAGGATGCGTTTGTGTGTTCAAAACAGCCAGAGAGAACACAAATACATTAAACAGATCGCAGATTCAGAGATTGAATTTTCAAAAAAATTACTTTTTATCCCCATAGTGTACACTATTCACAAATGAATTGATATTCCTTTTAAATTCAGACTTATTTCATGAATTTCAAACTGAGGTAAACTGAGGTTCAAACATGAAACTTAAAGAAATGCAAATAACTCAAAAACAATGTACTGATAGAAAAACAAATGGATGTTGGAAAATCCACCTACAGAATTTTGGATTTAGTTTATATTTCTCAACATATTAATTCATCATAAAAATGCACTTTTGCGGACGAAGGTGGAAAAACACTTGATTTTCCAGAGTGCATCATCTGTGTTGAATTTCTTTGAATTACAATCCAGTAAATTTCTTCGTCACTCCAATTCAAATTCCAGTTTAAGTGTGTGGTGTGGCCAATTCAAAATAACATTAACTTGAAGGGACAGAAAGGAAGATTTACAAAAAGAAAAGCACAACCATTTAATAGGAAACTGACACATATTCAACAAAACATTATGCATAAAATGCATATATGCATAGAACTATCCTATTCCTCACAAAAACCTTTGGAGGCCTTTGGATTATGTATAATAACAGGAAAATGGCTCACAGCAGGTCTGAAGTCCGACTGTAATTATTTTGAAATTTAGTTACAAACGTTCTTCTTCAATGGCTGTACCATCAGAGATTTAAAAGGGATGGATTTAGAAACAACTTCTCAGGGTGTATTATCATGCTGAAAGTACAGCACAAAGTAACCTTTCAGGAAAGTTATTTCTCTAAATGTAACACCACCCAAAGAATATCACAGGTGTGGGACAAAATCATGTGAATGCCCATAGGTGTTAATATAACTTATGCAGGCAACAGTGAAAAAAAAAACAAACATTGCAATTATCTTTTATTTATCAGATGTTTTGATAGATACCATTCAACTGGAGACTATACAATATTTGTATGAGTATATTCTAAAGCCAAGCGGTGTTAACACACCTAAAAGGAATAGTTCACCCAAAAATGAACATTTTGTAATCCTTTACTCACCCTCATCGTTCCAAACCTGTATAAGTTTCGATCTTATGTTGAACACAAACATTTCAAAGATATTTTGATGAACCAAACAGTTGTTGGTCCCCATTAACTTCCATAGTAGAGAAAGAAATCCTATGGAAATCTATGGTGTTTGCATTATTTTGTCCTACCCCTGTGTAGAACTTAGTGAACAGACACAACTTCAATTACAGGACCTCACATTCCTTAGCAGAAACTAGGGAATTCTCTCGGCCACACTGCGGCCGATTTCCTGCCCTAAACCTCCTTATCAACATGAGACCCCTAAACCCTGATGGATTTATAGAACCACATCCTGTATCTGCAAGCACCAGGACAGCAATAACTGACTCCTTTCAGCCGAACTCACCTAAGAACAGACTTCCAGTATTGTTAATGACTAACTTTGGCAGAAATAAGTCTGAAGAACAGAGAGCTGCTTATCTGGAGAAGTTCCAGAAACAGATGGCTCGTGAGACCCGCAAACTGTGAAATGAGTAAGCTTGCTGTGTTATTGGAACCCTTAGTATTTTGGTAATCTTTTGAATGTATAATGTTCCCCTGTCGAGGACTCACTAGACTTTTAGAGGATCCTTATATATGATGGGTTATTTCCTAATCTTTAATTTAGACCCTTTGTGTGTTTTAGCAGGAAAAGCTATTAACGTGTGTGAAATATGTTGAGTTTGGTTTCATATTAATCGTCATGATAAATGCGACAATTTTGTGTGAATGAAAATTAACCTTTAGCATCATAAGGAATGATTATAACACTTTATAGAAATCTGCTAGGATATTTCCTCCATGTGACATATTTTATTAGCAGATAATACATGCACGGAAAGAGGCCGTGCGGGGCGGAGCTCCGCCCTACAGGAACAGTGTGATTGGTAGAAGCCCCTAGGGGTTGAACAGAATGCATCCGGTTAAAACCCTATGACGAAAAGGCTCTGTGCTCTCTTTTTGCTCGCGCGCTGCTTGAAAACTTTGACTTCGTCTCATTGAGGTGCTCCAAAGCGCTCCCAGCCGTTAACATCTGGCCGAGCATTGAACCTTGAACCAGTATTGCTGAAGAGACCCTTCAAAGTCTGAAGCTGCAAAGAACTGCGCGCCACTCTCGCGTCACCAGGAAAACAGCCTCTCACAGAAGGGCATTCCCAGAACGACGTCAACAGTGAAGAGCCAATCACCGCGGGATTCCCTCGAACCAGGAAACCACCGATCAGCTGCCATTTCAACTTAAAGCAAGTAATCGAGCAAAATTTCCATCTCTTGCTTTGCTGGTGAATTAATCTTTAAAAGTAAAGATAGAAAAGTTCTCTGCTTGTGTAACTTCCGTAGGCGGAGTTCACGAAATAGCCCAAAAGGCTAGACTTAAACTTTCTTCAATTTGCATTCCTGTATATGTGTGTATGTGTACATGTATGTGTGTATGTATGTATGTATGTATGTATGTGTGTTTGTTTTGTTAGCTTAATTCATGTATTTTAAGTAGAATAGCGAATAAACTCCCGTGTCTTTCATGAAAGAAATCTGTCTTCTGTTGTGTAGTATTCAGATCAAACAATGCCCAGAACCTGCTAACCTATGCTCATAAATTTACATAAAGTACTATTTTGGTTTGTTCTTTTCGTTGGCCACGAATAAGATAAACGAAATCGTTAAAGATATACTGATATAGCAACTCGCTGGACGATTGTTAATAAAGTATAAATCGGACGTTTTGATTAATATCAATTAATCATATCAAATCAACCCTAATTTTAATATTTGAATTCCCTAAAGCTAAAATTCATAATAAAAGCTTAAACAGAGCTGAATTCCTTTACACCCTGTATTATATTATACTGTATGTACAGTATGTATGTTTTCCAGTATTCAGTTGCTGGACAACTAATCAACCTTTCCTGAAATGTCCCTAGTTCTGGTTCTAGATATAAATCCACTATTACACCACAGATTCACCACCATCTGTCATGATGGGGTTGTTATTTAGTGTTTCCATCAATGATTCAAAGCTCCTACATGACTTTCTACTTAATATAGTGTCAAATGGACATGACGTTGTGGTTTAGGTGGACAACACCTGATGTCATAACTTCTGAAGAAGTGCATTCATGAAGTGCATTAGGGGAACTGCATGACATCTTTTAAGCGAGTTGCCTGTCACTTTGGATGAGCATCTGTACGAGAGCTTTCACTTCAAGGTGGACCACTTTACTAGTCTGTGGTCAGGGGTTTCTCATCGGTGAGCCCTTTGTTTATCTGGGATATATGCGCTAATTGGTGTGACAATGCCTGCACACTTCACATTACGAAATCGCTGATGCATTTATTCAGGGGTCACTTCGGGGGCACGCGAAAATGTTCGGTCAACGTCGACAAACTGCACAAACGACCTCCGCTGGGGACTAGGTGGGCAGGAAAGGAGGGGCGGCCAGAGTGGACAGAGAAACAAACTGCCATGTCTATTTTGTGCTCCCAGGCCAGGATGAAATCAGTGTGTGGCTGGGAGCCAGAAAACCCAGGCTGGTGGAGAGGAGACTGACCCAGCACTCATAAATTATTCTGATCCTGGCCGTGGCCACCTGTGCAGGGTAGAGGGAGGACACAGCGCTAGCCTCCGAAATGACCTGACGATGTGGCGCACGCCGGCTCTGACGCTACAGGACGTAGCCTGCCCCCTTCCCCCCAAGTGCCTACGCACGACGACCTTGAGAGGAACAAGGGACGACGGTGACATCAGGCTTGACTTCCTAAATTAAAAGAGCAGAATGGCTCCAGTCGTCCCTGCTGGCATCTCTGCGGGGCAGGTTGGCCGTGTGACAGGAGAGGCGCACTGGCCACAAAACTAAACAGAGTAGATTACATTACAGCTATCTGTGATTAACAGATACAGATCTGCAATGCAATGTATGCTACGAAAACCCTCAATAAGTATTGACAATGTGCTTGAACAAGAACATCCCAACAGTTCTACTATTGTGCCTTGTTAGAGTGTCATTTCAAGATGACTTTGATGTCTGTTGGACTCCCACATATAA
The DNA here is from genome assembly GCA_021397915.2 of Tor tambroides. Classification (NCBI taxonomy): domain Eukaryota; kingdom Metazoa; phylum Chordata; class Actinopteri; order Cypriniformes; family Cyprinidae; genus Tor; species Tor tambroides. The sequence continues at coordinate 11,681 of JAFVLL020036814.1, read as the reverse complement.
CCTCAGCAGGGCTCCAGAATCCAGATCTAGACGCCATTAATGACAGCCAGTAAAGCTTTGCGTGGCTTCATACAGTATGTGGTTCCATGAGATATTGTCTCGTTAGAGTGTAAGCCAGTGTTTCCTGCACATAACAACAAACACAGTAAGAGCCTCACTGTCTGATATGTGAACAACTGATTCTTACGAACTGATTCTTTTTAATGACTTAATGAGTCTAAAGAAGCCACTGATTAGACTTGAATCAGAATCAGTAAGTGAATCAGTCAATAGTTACTTCAGGTTTATGAGACTTATCAGTTCATATGACAACATGTACTTAAAAATCTCTATTCTCAAAGTTTTGTTGCAATAAAATTAATAATATATTCAGATTAATAAAAAATAAATAAACAAAATGAATGTTTGGGTGATATTTTTAAACCATAATCTACACAAAAATGCAGAAAAATTATTTTGAAAGGGTTTTATTTAAATGGAATTGATATAATCAGCAAATTGGCACATATTAAACCAAATAAAACTAGAAAGTCTAGTCTATACACTAAATTGTGACCTCATTACATCAAACATGAGTGACTTGTTAAATGCACTCGATGAACAGAAGCGCTTCTGAGCAACCATCTTTAATCAAGCCAATCTGTAATTTGTCAATTAAAAAGGTCATTTGCCTCTTAAATGTGTCACTTTTAGAGCCAATGCCTCCCTCGTCTTTTTTTTTTTTTTTTTATTTCCTGGAGCTCTGCTTCGAATACGTAACATTGCTGGAATATTCTATGAATGGTGCCTTCAATCTAAATTTATGAGGATGCTTTCAACCACAAACTGAACAAAGAATAGCATGCAGTTCTTTTTTTTTTATAATGGTATTGGGGGAAAAAACCCACAAACAAGTTTTTTAGCTGCGTTTCCACGTTCCATTATGATGTATTCCATCCACAATAAGGTATTTGCCAAATTACACCCTTTCCAGCAGACCTGTTGGTATAAATAACACCAATGAAATAGCTAATCAGCACAAAATGACGCACGGATGAAATCAAAGCGAAGCCTTTCTGCCCGAACACTCACCCACAGCTCCTAGGTATACGATTGACCACAGTCAACAAAATATTTACTCTGAGAACTGCTAGGAGAGGGGATATATTATATTTGCTACAATTTTTGCAGCCATGTTTTTCTTTGCTTCTCGCCTCCAGCATGTGCTGCTGCCCCAGCTGAAACCAACCAGTACACAAAGTCTTTTATCTCCTGCTGCTCCTCTGTAGGAGCCTGATGTAGATTAGGGAACAGACGGTTCCTCGGCACTGCGGAGAACCTCCATTATAGCGTTTCACCATCAGCAATCACGCAACCCTCATTAAACCAAAAGAAGAGAAATAAAGACGTTCAGACAATTAAGAACAAAGGAAGGAGGAAGGGGAGACAGGCTTCCGACGGCAAGACGCGATCCACCTACGCGGTAATCAATCCATCCATCAATCCATCCATCCATCCAGCTGCAATCAGTACACCGATGATCAGTCAAGTCGAGCGTTTAATTAGTAAAGAGCTCTGTTTCACTGGGCGTGTCCCAGAAGAGATAAACGAAGGTATGGAAGAAAAAGGGCCAAGTAATGTAGAACACAACGTGAATTATTCAGGGCTTTGAGGCTGGGTTTCCCTGAAGATGAGTAAATAGTTCAGCAAAGAGAAGAGAGTGTCTAGCCCTTTAGATAATGCAGGAGTGGACTGTGGAGAGAAAGGAAGGCTCTGACGGACTAATCACCCTAGATCGAGGTGTGTGTGAAAGTCCTCAGGGAGTGTCAAGCAGCAACTATTCGTCAGAGGAGTCTTGCCTATTAGTGTGTTTAATTACTCTCACACAGAGACCCACATGCGGGTGTTTTGCATCGACACGTGGCAATGACCATGCCTGGGCACGTTACATGGAAAAGCCCATAGGAATGGAACATCTCAAATGAGATCTTTCGAATATCTAAATTGGTTCTTCTTCATATAAGATCTTAATCTCACAAACTGTGCTCTGAGTTGCTGAAATATCAAGGTCTGCATTAAGAGTTTTGATTCTGTACACACTGCGGAGATTTAATGGGAATTCTGTCGTGAGCTGTGATTGTTGCTCATCAATAACCAAACTCTGTTTTAAAGGGATAGTTCACCCAAAAATGACAATTCTATCCTTTACTCAGCCTCATTTTGTTCCAAACCTGTACAACGTTTCTGTTAAACTCAAAGATATTCTGAAGAACACGGTATATATGTATATGAAGAGTTCAGATGCAAAAGCCTTTAAGTATGTCTGACGTTTTTCTTTAAAATTAGCATTTCTTTTTGGCTACTATGTATAGGTTTTATGTAAGTACTGGTACTTCTGAATGGTTTGAGGCTGGGATTTAGTGCATCTGAAGTGAAAGTACTTGATGAACATAATATGTGTGGAGAGCATTCACTCAGTATCGTTCTAGGTCAGATTAGGTCAGATTAGTGCGCGTGCGCATTTAGAGTGCGTTCTTTCACTGCATGATTCAGTCTATTAAAATGCATTTAGAATGATCACAAAATTCAAGATATGGGGGCAGAAAATGTATATATTTACATAATTTCATATAGTTAATCAATATCACAGAAGAGTGCCGTTTTTTCTCTCTCCAAAAATCAGCATGATTACAAATGATTTTTACAACAGTTCAATAAGCAAGAAGTTAATTAAGAGATTTACGTTTTAGACAGCATATTGGCTGTTTTACCCTATTTCGACAACAAAAATAATTCCAAACAAAGCCACAGCACTGTTTCACGTCTCTGAGCAACATGACGGTATTTCATTCCTAAATGAATCAACCGGTTAAATGATTCGGTTCAATCACAATGACTCACTTATTAACAGTGACTTGCTGCCACCTGCTGGCAGTTTTAATTTCACATTTAAAGTATCTTTTCATTTTTTTAATTAGTTTCAAACATCAGTTGTCAACGTTTTATGTTTAAAATATCAAAACATTATTTATGCATTTGTAACTGCAGGTTAAAACATACATGTCCCTCTGAGCTGCATTAAACAGTGTGCAAAAGCATCTAAATGCAATTCAGATGCAACTTCTGTTTCCTCTGCATTGTAAAAATGAATTTTGTCAATAATGACTTCATTTGCTTGATAACAGCCCAAATGTCTTATTGACTGATTAAATGTAAAAAAAAAAAAAAAAAAAAATTAAAAAGACTCAAAAGGTGATGCACAATTTTAGGGGAGAAAAAACGGCTTTATAAAAAGGTAAAAAATGGCCATAAAAGGTAAAAATCATTTTAAACTTATTGGAAAATATTGATATGCTACATGACAATAGGCTACATCAGCTGGAATTCAAACCGGAGCTGTTTTTGTTTTATATGCTGCTAAGAAGACACCCCAGAAGATGGGTCAAGTACAGTACAGCTCCATCATTGTTCAAAGAAAAAAATTAGTTTTAATAAATAAAAAATTTGTAAAAATCAAGAAAATTTCTCTGGCATTTTATTCTTTTTGCTGTATCGAAAACGTACTGAACCGTGACACCACTGTATCTTATCGAACCGAACCGTGAATTTTGTGAACCGTTACACCCCTAATATATATATATATATATATATATATATATATATATATATATTTTGTGAACTGTTACACCCCTTATATATATATATATATATATATATATATATATATATATATATTAGGGGTGTAACAGTTCACAAAATATATATATATATATATATATATATATATATATATATATATATATATATATAGATAGATATAGATATATAAATATATATATATATATTAGGGGGTGTAACAGTTTTTAAAAATATATATATATATATATATATATATATATATATATATATATATATATATATATATTAGGGGTGTAACGGTTCACAAAATATATATATACATATTAGGGGTGTAACGGTTCACAAAATTCACGGTTTTGTGATTCATTAAAATGATTAATTAAAATCCCTCAATGCACAGCTAGCTGCATTATCCCTTACATACAAATATATATATATATATATATATATATATATATATATATATATATATATATAATGTATGTAAGGGATAATGCAGCTAGCTGTGGATTAAATGATTTTAATGCATGATGTGGAGGCCAAGAACCACCCGACGTGAAGCAGAGTGTTAAACCGTTTAATGCACAGCTAGCCATGTATTATCCCACTTATACCATGGTGATTTGCCAGCATTGACAAGTTAAAGCTTAATGTTTGCCATGGCCATTTTCATCAGTTATGGCTCGTTAGCTCTAGTGTTTAAATCAGACAAAGATATGAAATAGTGTGGTAAGATCACATTTATTTTAATTAATGAATTATAAAATGTATTTGAATTTATTATCAATCAATCAATCGTGAGAAAAATAGAGAGAGAACTGACAGTTGTGCGTGATGTTAGTTACTTAAACAGGGATTTTACCTCATCGTTGCTGAGGAATATAATGCAGTGATCCAGTATCTAATCTATTTTATTAATAAAAGTCGTGGGGCAGGGTTGACAAGTTTATGTACTCCTGAATGTTTCTGTGTACTCTCTCTCTCTCTCTCTCTCTCTCTCTCTCTCTGTGCAAGTGATGTATGTGTGGGCACACTAGTCTGTGTACCTGTTTTTATATCCTGGTGGGGACTGAAACCTGAATACACACAGACTCATGGGGACTCGTGTCACCGTGGGGACCTAAATTGAGGTCCCCATGGGTAAACAAGCTTATAAATCATACAGAATGAGTTTTTTTTTTTAATCTAAAAAAGCAGAGTTTCCTGTGAGGGGTAGTGTGTGTGTGCGTCAATTAAAGCAGTGCATTAATATAGAGTGGTGAAACCAAACGGCTATTAAGCCAGTGTAATGTTGAAAAAGTTAACATTAAAGGGATAGTTAACCCAAAAATGAAAATTCTGTCATTAATTACTCACCCTCATGTCATTCCAAACCCATAAGACCTTCATTCGTCTTCAGAAGACAAATTAAGATATTTTTGATGAAATCTGAGACCTTTCTGACCCTGAGGAGACCACAACACAACAACCATGTTCAAGTCCCAGAAAGGTAGTAAGGACATCGTCAAAATAGTCCATCAGTGGTTCAACCGTAATTTCATGAATCTACGAGAATACTACAAAAATAATAAACACAATAATAATATAAAAATAAAAACAAAAATAACTTTATTCAACAATTTCTTGTTTGCAAGCAGAGGAATGCACACGCTTGCGCTGTGGTACTGTTGTGAATGCACATCGAAGACTGACACGGAAGAGAGGAAATTGTTGAATAAAGTCATTATTTTTGTTTTCTCGTATTCTCGTAGCTTCATAAAATTACAGTTGAATCACTGATGTCACATGGACTATTTTAACAATGTCTTCACTACCTTTCTGTGCCTTGAATGTGGTAGTTCCTTTGTTGTCTATGCAGGGTCAGAAAGCTCTCGGAGGTCTTACGGGTTTGGAACGATACGAGGGTGAATTTTCATTTTTGGGTTAACTATCCCTTCAAAGTTTCTTCCCGAAACTAAATATGAAAATGTATCTTAAGTAAGGATTTTTCAATTATCTTGTGGCTCCCTCCAATGTGTGCACAGCCCATACTTTCTGGAAAACTCAGATGCACAGATATTAGGATTCTGGCTAACACGATAAGCCAGTCACTATCTTTTTCATATTATGGCTAATAATCAATAAATGGCCGATATAAAAATGACTATTTACTAAATACTATTTTATCTAAAAAAAATGATAATAATAATAAATAAATAAAAATGACACAGTAACACTAAGTCAGTAATTATTTTTTATATAATGGCTAATAAACAATAAATGGCTGATATAACAACTATATACTAATTTTGTCGAAATAAACTAAAAATAAAAAAACAATGATTTAAACACTACCAGTAAATTCATGCATCACAACATTATGATGTAAAATAAAAAAAAAAAAATGCTTATCCATTTTGAGATTTGCTACAGTGTTTTACTGAATAGTTAGTGTTTTTACACATTAACTATAAATGATAGGGGTGTAACGATATACGTATTTGTATTGAACTGTTCGGTACGAGGCTTTCGGTTCAGTACGCATTAAAAACCGAATGATTCGATGGACTAATCCTATTACATTTGGAAAATAAAAGAGCTTAAAGTGTGCGAAATATAATGTAGCCTACTCCGTGGCGCTGCGCGCAACAAGGCAGCCCAAAAGACGTAACAGGCAACATGCTATCTGCCTCGTGATAACCTCCCCTTGCTGGGGTGCATCGAAAGACAATGATCTAAGATAGCCAGAGAGATTGTCAAAAACATCAATTATTGGCACTATTAAGCAGATTTGGCATTTCCAATTAACGTAGACTGGTTACATTCTTATTTTTATTAGGCCTATTATTATGAAATTACTTTTATTAAATTAAAATTACAGTTAATTTGCCCCGCAATAATTACCACATAACTGACGCGCTGCGAGGATAACAAAACATTAGGCTACTACTCCTGAGTTAAAATGTTTTAAAAAAGGTCTTTTAAAACAGGTCTGTTATACAATGAATTATAGGCCTATAATCAAAATATTAACACTGCAGTCATCAGTAAAATCGATGAAATAAAAAGCTTTTAGCCTATTTCAAGCACCGAATTTCAAAAGCAACCTGTTTAACACGAAATACGTTTCTTCACAATTTTTTTCACTAGCCTATGTACAGGCCACAAGAGAAAAATTTAAGGAATAAATTAAACCAGTTGGCTACGCTATATACCATTATCGGCGTATGTTGAAGTAGATTGGTCTCTCGTCGTCTCTGAGAGAATATGCGGCGTTAGATACCCTAAGCTCGAAGTTTGCACGTTGCTTGTGTGATATCCACTCTCTCGCCTTCATGGTTTAAAACAGAAATATTTCCAACATTGCGACATAACTAATTAGCCTACCCCCGTACCGAACGTACCGAACCGAGCCATGACACCACTGTGTCATATCGAACCGAACTGTGAATTTTGTGAACCGTTACAACCCTAATAAATGAGCATTAGATTGAGGCAAATCTAAAGGTAAAAATAAGGGAAAAGCACATGTATAATTAATAATATCCAATATCAACTATTAACAATGTTGTACAAATATTTTGCGCACCAATTGGAAACTTAAGGTTTCCTATTCATCTTATGTTAATGGTGCAAGTTGACAGAGGAGGAACACAGAAGCACAGACTAAAGGATTCACATTAAAACCAACTGACATCTAACATCATGTCGGTATACTTGAAGCTGCATTTCTAAGTGGCTTTAGACAATACTAACACGGGGACATGAACTTTCCAACTCTGAGACCCTGATCCCAGCGTTCTGAGGTTAATCCAGCACCTCCCACCTCTCATCTCTTTCGCCCTTCTCACCTCCCTCGCTACGTGACATCACAGGCTGCAGGAAGCTCCAGGGACCGTTCGCAAATCCACGTTCCCTCACGCAGGTTGAGCTTTCAAGCCCGGCAAAGCTGCAGAATATTGTGAAGACTTGAATAATGAAAACGTTGGGGGGGGGAATGATGCAGCAAGGAGCTTATCTGCTTCGTCTGAAGTGTCTAAGTGCCTCTAAGAGACATTTCCCCTAAAAAAGCCTGCATTATTTCTTAAAAAACACGACTGGCATTCATATTAGCGTCCTAAACCGCCCACCTCCCTGCCATTGCTTTATGACTGGCGAGCGGTTGACAGGGAGGTGAGGAGTAATCAACAGCACCACGGGAGGTGGGTACTGGCCTGCAGAGCCACGTTGGCGGCCATATTGTGTCAGGAACTACAGGCATCCGTCGAGGATATGATCGGCCCTTCCACCACCCCACCGAGATCCGAGCCACCTGCTGAGGGTGGCACGGCACGCTACACACTTTCACACACTCCTTGTGTTGCATCATATGGGGTTCAGACACATACAAACACACTTAAGTACACAAACAGTATGTTAATACCAGCCACACATCAGAGGTCTCTAGTGGATAATGGCTCCATTTCCACAAACGCTACAAATAGTTCCCTCACATTTAACTGCGGAGTTAAATTACGTTAGTTAAAAGAGAAGCATCTGATTTCAGTGCATGGGGGTCAGTCGGAGAGAACTAATTGAAAGGATCAAATGGCTGTGTTACTCGGGCAGGGTCATGCCTAATTCGCTGTTTTCGATCGATCCTCGGTGTATTAGCGATATTATGTGAGCAGAGCTCAAGGGTCAAGTGACAGCGAGAGCTTAAGCGAGCTTTATCAGTCGGCTTCCTATATCGATTGTCCTTGAGAGACAAACTAAATTACACCAATGTGTGTAAAAAGGTCTCCTTTTACAATAAAAATTAGCCTAGCACATTATTCAACCCTGCTTCGGTCAAGGGAAAAATATTAAACCCAAGATATAGATACAAATCATAGCTGGGGTAGGAGAAACCACAAAGATAGAAAGCAATCAGCATTTAAACCGCTGAGCTTGAATCTTTATGGTGAAGCATTATTTTAATCTCAAGATTTCCAATAATGCCTATTGATGATTACAGATAAATATTGCTGACGAAATCTACTTAAGAAAATACATCAAAGCTTTATTTAAAATCAAGCGAGATAAAACCTCTGGTGCTTATCCAAATGATATTATAAAACTTAAAAACTCTGTATGACTTATTTTATGCTGTGGAACATAAAAGAAGATATTTTGAGAAATGACAAATTTTTTGTTCGAGTCAACGGTCACCAAAATCGGCCATCATTCATTCATTTATTCATTCATTCATTCATTCATTCATTCATTCCTCACCCTCATGCCATTCCAAACCTGTAAAACCTTCATTCACCTTCTTAACACAAACTGAGATATTTTTGATGAAATCAGAGTGCTTTCTCACCCTGCATAGACAGCAACAGAACAAACATGTTCACCACATTCAAGGCCTAGAAAGGTAGTAAGGACATCTTTAAAATAGTCCATGTGACATCAGTGGTTCAACCGCAATGTTATGAAGCTACAAGAATTTTTTTGTGAACAACAAAAACAAAAATAACTTTATTCAACGATTTCTTCTCTTCCGTGTCAGTCTCTACCACCGGTCACGAGAGTACCATAAAATGGCCATAAAACATTTCAGTTGTGTTGCTGTCTATAGAATGTCAAAAAGCTCTCGATTTCATCAAAAATATCATAATTTGTGTTCTAAAGATGAACGAAAGTTTTACGGGTTTGGAATGACATGAGTGTCAGTAATTAATGACAGAATTTTCATTTTTGGGAGAACTATCCCTTTTGTTTGGTAGCATTTATATGTATTGCCATATCATTTTCACAGGCTATTTCATGGCAGATACAGATTGAACATTCAGCAAACAATAAATACAATGATTTTATAAAATTCAACTAAATGGTTTTGTATATACTTATCAATAAAAGATTCTTGAAATGTACTTGTGAGAAAAATTGCAAAAGCTTTTTAGGATCCAACTATCCAGACATTATTGTCTGAGCGACTAGACGATGTCAGTCGCTCAATAAAATGATATATGGTGATTACATCTGGCAAACATTAATCTAACAAAGACTTGTGTCTGCACTGTATCAATTAGCTCATAGCAGCAATGGCTTCTCTCTTGTGCTACTGTGCTATGCTTGCTCACACAGTCCCCATTTCCATACATTTTAATTTAAAATATTCCCAAATCTTTGATATTTCTGAGACCCCGAATCTGCAATAAATAATGTGTGTTGTGCAATGTAACTGTATTCAAGGATGAAAGCTTTAAATCAATACTATTTTATAACTGAGTGACTCGAGTAACTCAAGGAATTGTTTCACCCAAATATTGATCTTTAGAAACACAAGGAACAACACATTTTTTAAAGGTAAATTGCAGTGGAGGGCACAAATGTCATTACGGCAAATGACCAATCGCTAAACAAGCTAAGTTATGGCGTGTAATATTTGTGCAGGCCTCTGAAGAATACCGCTTTAATGGAGGCTGTATTTGACTCTGAGACATACAAAAATAATGACTTAAGGATGATTCAGTTCAATATGTCCACATAACACCAGTTTAAGCAACATGCTAACACATCAAATAGTGGTCTGTCAACACCTAAATGCTTTCTAAAATAATTATAATGCTTTCACATGCCTCACACTTTTCATTCCAGCACGTTCAAGGCAGCAACGTACTGATGTTCCTCAAATATTTCAGTTAGAGGTTCGTTTGAAAAGATTTATCCTAAGAATTAAACTTCTGCAATTAATTCTGCCCGAACCGCTTAGTGTACAGACCTTGTTTGGTAGATATTTCCGCCTTAGGTGTGCAATCTATTTTTAGATGCTGTAAATTTCATACTTGAGATTAAACTTTGAATCTCCCACTGGCTTGCATGGATGCAACATTCATAACGTAGCTTGCCATGAAGACATCATTGTAACATTTGCATACTGATCATGATTGGTTTACTTTCTGAATTATGATTGGTCTAGTCTTCCCTGCATATACTGAACCATATATAAGCATCTTTCTGATGCAAAGTGTACCAAGAACGACTTTCAGGTGCCCCGCTGTGTGTCTGACAGGTTAATTGTCATAATTGTTAGCTTAGCAACATGCTAATGTCAAACTCCACTGGAATGAGTGTGTGTGCGCTGCACAGAGTCAATGTCGAGCGATCCAAATCATGATGTGTTCAAGTCCTCCTGGGAAGTTCCTACTTATGAGCCTGAAAATCGTAATTACGACGTGATGTGCGTTCAAGTGCTTTTGGTCCCAATAAAATGGATTTGCTAGAAAATTTCATACTACTCTCTCTCTTTCACTTCCTAACAAAGACTTGAAGCTTTTTAGTGCTAATGCAACATAATGAAGAGCAAAGGATGCGCATTAGGTGCGTAATTGATGCTTTATCTATGTATTTTATCATTCTCGTGCTGCCACAGAGAATGATGGGAAAGGCAGATTGGTTGCACAGGTATGTCTTCTCATAAACCAGCTACATGAGTAGTATTTTAGGGCAAGCTTTATCATTATTCTACATCAATGCGCAAAACATACTGTCAGAATTTATGGCTTCTGTTGTAAGTTTTTAATTGATACTGCCCCAATTCTGAAAGTCAGGGCTCAAAAGGAAGCAAGAATATCCCCCAGTAGTGCTCAACTCACAAATACGATCATTCAAAAATGATTTAAACAGAACGTCATGCTTATCTCTGTTAGGATGATCCCTTAGAAGGCAGCAGGTTTTGGAACAGACCCTGTGTTGATTCTGAAAACCGCAGCCATCTGAAAACAAGACGCCCGCAGAGTGTCATGACAGCAGCTCTGATGCCTGAACATACATAAACTTAAACTCTATTCTTTATCTGCCTTTCCAGCACTGTTGTTTCCTTCTGTAAATGCAAATCTAGTTATTTTCTTGTCCAGAATCTTCTGTAATAAATTCAGCTCCAACTGCTTAACATACAGACTCCATATAGGCTTTCTGTATAAACTAAGCCACTGAATTTTTATATTGTTGTTTTAATGCTTTAAAGAAAAGATTAAAAGTTTGCAAATCATCCATTCACTTATACTGTTAGATTGCACAGCTATGAAAATCTATCCAACAACAATGGCATAAATTGTTTG